>JARJDZ010002252.1:0-34256 GCA_030264555.1 Aleochara sp. GC000083 | reverse complement strand
CAGGAAAATTCGAAGTCAACTTCCATTGAAATCGTTTGTGAAAACTTGCGATTATCTTCACGTTCTTTGATATTAAATAAAATCTCTAAAATGACGCTCCAGCCAGCTAATCGTTCAGCAAGTCATCATCTAAGTTGATATCCTGCAAATAAAACGAAAATTAAAATTGATATATTAAATTTGAGAGGTGACTTACGGTCGTATCGATATTATCATCCAAATTCATTCCTTCCAAATCTAAATCGAGGTCGTCATCTTCATCGAAGTTGATTTTCTTTTCCTCAGTCGACGTGCCACATGTATCATTGCTAATTGAAGTTGTAGATGGCAATTGGGCACCTCCACGTGACTTTAATTCTTCGACTGGATTCCGTTCGGAATTTGGTGTTAGAGTGGCCGCCAATTTTGCACTAGGCAATTGTTTAAATTCATTTTCAATCGCGTTTTGGGCAGCTATAGCGTCCGCCATCCCAGGGAACAAATTCTCGTACTCTTTCGGATCGGCAAGACTCTGTCCCGCTTTGGAATTCACCGTGGACAACTGCTGCCTCCATAATTCAACCACGTAAGAAACTTGGTCCGGTAAATACGACCGTGCGAAAAAGGCAGCTTCCGGTAGTCGATTCGTCTGTATCAGAATATCCAGACATTTCCTCAAGTCGCCCAAAAGCATATACGACAAGAAGGAGATATTATTTTTGCCTTCAGCCAAAGTTTCTTCCCCCAATTTCCGCACCAAGTTAGCATCCCCTGTGCTTGACGCTACAAGCAGCAATCCGCTGAAATCCTGTGCGCGATGCATGCACTCTTTCGCCAGTGCCAAATTATTGTTGCTTGCTGCTAACTCTCCGAGTTGACTCCACTTTTGCGGGTTATTCGCTTCGACTGCAAGCAATTTCGCTGTGTTGAGGTCGCCCAAAGCGAGGGCCAACTCGAACCGGTGCTCCGGGTCCGTGGAGACGGCGAGTGCCTGCTGTTTAAAGCCTTGCTTCTCGAGGAAGTGCGCCACGCGGGTTCGATGTTCCTTCGGGATAGATGGCAATACACGGTCTGCTGTGCCGAAATCCCTGCGCATTACAGCCGTTTGGTATTCCAGCACGGATAAGAGAAGTTGATAGCTAACAACTCCAAGCTCCTTATCCGTTAGATACAACCTATCGTCCTTGGGGACGTAACCAAGGACGTAGAGCGGACGATCCAGGTGCGCAATCGTTACCAATTCACCTCCAACGTAGTAGTTGATACGATTAACTGCATTCGTGTAAATGAAGCAATCCCCGACCCAAATACCAGTACGAACGGTCTCGTTGATTTCCCCCAGCACGTCGAATGCGCTCTCCACGCCGTCTTCAGCGATTTCATTGCTTTCACGCGCTCTGACGACTTGATCAGCATCATAACTTAAGATGTAGTAGCTATCTTCAGTGGCTAGACAGACAAGTTTGCCATTATCCGACCAGTAAACAGCCTTAGGTTGGATTTCAATGCGACGCACCAGGTCGAGCGTCTCCCAATCGTAGAAAGTCAGACCAGAAACGGATTTCACTCCGAGTAGCCATCCTCCGAAGATGCCTTCAGCACCGAAATCAGGTCTGAAAGACTTCTTTTCTTTGAAGTTCTTGTAAATTCGCACCGTCGTGCTTGCTTCTCGTATGGCGTACTCGCTGGAATCTTGCGCCCAAACGAATTCCTGTGCTGAACCAAACGATTTGTTACGTAACGCCATCGCGGTGTAGATGATGTATTCGCCATCTCCGCACACGACGACGAAACGGCCGTTTGGATTGTGCTGAATACTCTGAGGGTAAATGTCGCATGCGCCCATATCTTTCGCTGCGACTGGCAAACGTTCTCCGTCCTTAATTTCAGCGCCTTCAGGAAGCGCTTTAAGATTCGCTTGTTGCAACTCGGAATGTTTGGCCCAAATAATCTTCCCTCCGCTTGCATCCATGCTGACTGCAGGTTCCTCGCGACCAGCCTTCACGAGAATGCTTCCTTCATCATAGCCAATCGCCACGTTGTTCGACCCTTTCATGCAACAAATCGCCCAGACGCGTTCAAATCCGTAGTTGAGGCTGCTTTCAAGTCGATTGGTATTCGCGTGCCAGACACGAACGGTTCCATCCTCGCTACCTGTGAGAATCACGGGCAATTCTGGATGGAAACAGACTGCGCTGACGTTTTGGGCGTGCCCTTCGAGTGTTTGCACACACGTTTTGGTTTGGTAGTCCCAGATTTTGACCAGGCGATCGTCAGCGCCTGAAATGATGTATGGTTTATCACCTCCATGATAGTAATCCACACAGTTGACGCCTTTCTCGTGGCATTCCAATGTGAAGTTTGGTGTGGAAGAGCCCAATTGCCACACCTTCAGTGTCCGATCCAATGAGGCTGAGACAAATGTGTTGTTGTCTTTGGGGTTTATGGCAATTTGCATTACATAGTGTGTATGACCTTCAAATACTTGCTGGCAAGCCCAGGCTTTCTCCCAGTTCCATAACTTAATCAACATATCATCTGAAACACATCATTAATGTTTAAGTCGCTTCTCCAATTGCTTATTTCTAATACATACCACTACAAGTTAAAATGTATGGTTGCACTGGATGAATTACAATGCACCTGACATAATCAGAATGTGCCTCAAAGGCATGCACCCTATCAAGTGTATTATAGTTGAATACTCTGATGTGCATGTCGTCGGAGCCGGCGACGATCCAGTTCTTTCTGGGCACAAATTTGGCTGCTCGAACAGGGACATCACACACCTCAAATGTCTTGACGAGTTGCTGGTTTTCATGGTTCCATACATTGATGATTCCACTGTACAGTGAGCAGAGCATCCATGGCTCTGTAGGATGGAGATCGACGCTTTTCACTCGGTCTGACCGAGCTGTTAGTTTGCGTTTTATGTCCAACTTAAGTGGCTGAAAGGCATAAACATAAGTTAGATTGTTTGATGATGTGTTGGAAGATGTTTTGAGGTTAAATGGTGAGGATCGCGAATTTCTTGTTTTAAAAGTAGCAAAAAACTTACCATTTTGATACCGGTCTATTGTTAGTGCACTACACCAAGTGGTTCTTTTAATTAACGTGTTTTATTCAATTTCGGCAATTTTTCGGATCCAAGAAAACTGAAAACAAACACGTCAAGTATCATCAGCTGTCATTTGGATTTGACGTGGCCGGCGTGAACGGGGATTTTTAGTAACTTTTATTTCATTAAGTTACTGAAATTTATCGTGGCTTCCAATCGCTAGGTGTCGCTAGGTGTTCCGAAAAGTAATTAATTTTTGTTTTTGGTGGATTGGCAGCACTGTCGAAGTACTGCTGGTAAATGACGCTACGCCATTTTGTCTCAATCAAAATCCAACATCATGGATTTTTGATGGAGGTCGTGCTTTGCTCTGCATTATTCTTGTTTTGAACTTGCAAGTAAAATGTAATTATGTGCAAGCAACTCGACGCACTACAAAGGTTCTATCAGTCAGGTGTGCGACACGGTATAAATCATTGATCACAAACGACGTTGGTGTTTATTTATTTCGGTTTGTGGGTGCCCGATTCGCCGGTAACTAGCATTTCGGCGTTGCTAGCATCCACACAACGCATTCAGCCACATCGCTGCTAGCTTCACTTTTTCATATAAATGGTAATAGTTTCCTATCGCTTATCGATAAATATAGTTAAGTGGAGCGTGACATACTGCAAATAACCTTAGCAAGATGATGTACACTGTAAGTAACACCGCCTATTTACGTCTTCTGTTGTCGCATGCGTTGGAAATCAATGTTGTTCATTGTTTCAGGGAACAAACACCGAGCAAGACAATCGTTTCAGCGATAAGGAGAAGAAATTTCTGAAACAAATGCGTTTCAGTGATTGTCTCAGCCAGCGGGTAAGTTTGTCATTGATCTTCAATTGTTTCGCAGTGCACTGACTGTGTTGACTTGCAGGTTGACATGACTAAAGTTAAGCTAGAAGTAATCAAGCCTTGGATTCAGGAGAAAATCACTGAGAAGTTGAAGATTGATGATGATGTTGTAGTTGATTTTGTCTATAATCAATTGGATGAAAAGGTATGTAATGAGTAATGCTGTGCATGAAGAGATTATTTCAATAGTTGTTTATTGCAGTACCCTGATCCAAAGAAAATACAAATCAATTTGACTGGGTTCCTGCATGGGAAGAATGCCAGAGAGTTTATGGCTGAACTATGGGCACTTCTCATATCTGCCCAGGAAAACCCCACAGGGATCCCTGACTCATTAATTGACTTGAAGAAGGAGGAGATCCTCAAAATCAAAAAGGAGGAGGAGAAAGTGGAGCCCAAGAAGGTTGAGAAGAAATACAGGGAGCGTTCACGCTCTCGGAATCGTTCGCGTTCACGTAATCGCGAGCGTTCCCACTCACGACGCTCGCGCTCCAGGTCATCTCGGCCTTCTCGGCGACGCTCCCGTGAGAAACGCCGATCGAAGAGCTCTTCACAGACGAATGACGTCAAGGATAATGGTAATGCTAGTCCCGGCGAACGCGCCAACAGTCACAATCGCAACGGTGACGATCGGCATGAGGAGATAAATACTGCCAAAAATAATGTGTAAGTGTATTTTCATTAGCCACTGCTTCCTTTATTTCGACTGCTATTAATTTGCTGGGTTTCGTGTTTTTGCTCACAGCGATAAAGATGTTAGTCAGCAAGTATCGAAACTGCAGGCGAAATTGCTCTCCATGGCCGGCGGCGATGCGAAGAAGTCCAAGTCACGTTCCCGCTCCAAGTCAGCGAGCAAGTCCCGTTCGAGGAGTCGCTCCTCGTCGAAGTCGTCCAAGCATCGGTCGCGCTCCCGCTCAGCGCGCTCTCGTTCACGCAGCAAGAACAAGCGGAAGTCCCCTTCACGGTCGCCATCGCGTGCCGCCTCCAAGAACAACTTCGAGATCCGCAAGAAGGACGACAGCGTGCAGAAGAAGCGCCACTACCGCTCGAACAAGGACAGCTCCGATTCCGAGGCTGATGAGAAGGGTGGACGTCGTCGCAAGAGCGCCTCGCGTTCATCACGACGCCACGCGAGCTGGGATCGTACTGTACGTAGGAAGCGCAGCACGTCTCGACGGCGAAGTGCCAGCCGCAGACGCAGCGTTTCGCGAAGGTAACAGCCCTCAGAAATCTCTCAAGGGCCCCCCAATTCCTTTATCGCCATTTTCTTTTCTTTCTTTGTTTAGGTTTTTCTATATTTAGCTGCAAACTGTTCTAATGTTTTATTACATTTCAGTGTATGTGTGTTTCCAGACTCAGTCAATCGCGGAATAAGCGGAGTTCCAGCCAGCGCAGACGTCGGAGTCCGTCTCGCAGCAGAAGGAGCGTCTCACGTCGACGCAGTCCTCGCAGAAACAGCCGTCGTCGCAGCTTGAGTCGCCGCAGGAACCGACGGAGTCCAAGTCGACGTCGGCGTAGTCCGAGCCCACGAAGGAGGGGAAGTCGTGATCGGTGAGTTACAATAATTATATCTCTGTTTTTATGATAGTAATTCGTTTCCTTGCTGAAATATTAGACGTTTTCGAAGAAGTCGAAGCCGAGATCGCAACCAACGACGTACTTCTCGAGATCGTCGTCGGTCCAGGTCACGGGACCGACGCTCCAGGTCCAGGAAACGCAACTACTCTCGTGAGCGCCAGGAAAAACGCCGTTCCCCAGCTCGCAATCGATCGTCACGTGAAAAGGAGCGTGAACGCGATCGTCAGCCCGCACGCAAATCCAGTCCAAGCCCCAAGCGACGCGATTCCTCCAGGGACCAGGAGCGCAAACGCGATCCTGCACCTCCTCCCGTCACGAGCAGCACCTCGTCGAAAAAGGAGGAAAAGAAAGAGGAGCGTATCATTGAAACTCGCAAAGAAGAGCAGCCCATCAAAGAAAAGGAAAAGGAGAAGTCTAAGCCGGTTGAAAAGAAGAAGGAACCCGTGGAGCCTGTTAAAGTGTCTAGGAAGCGGTCCAAATCTAAGAGCATCAGCCTAGAAAAACGCCTCATACCTCCAGATGCGCCTCCTCGTTATTCGCGTAGTCTTTCACGAACGCCATCGCCATTCATTAAAGCCGAGGAATTCCCTCCCAAGAAATCCGCGCCCGTGAAAGAGGATAAGAAACAGCGAGCGCCAAAAGAGAAGGAAGTCAAGGTGAAGAAGCCTGCAGCCAAGAAGAAGGCCAGCGAAACGGAGAGCTCCAGCTCCTCTGACTCCGAATCGGATGTCAAAGAGCAGCAACGAGAGGCACGCAAAAAGAAGACGAAGAGCAGGAGACGCGGCGCGTCCAGCTCGAGCGACTCCGAGCCGGCCGTTGAGTACAACACAAAACGCAAGGTGGTCGCCACCAGCGACTCCGATCAGCGCGTTAAGAAGCAACGCGAAAAGGAGCGCGAGTCACGAAAAGGCAAACGTGACAGCAGTGAGGAGAAACCGAAAAAGAAACGCCATCAAAGTGCCGGGAGCGAGAAGAAACCGAAGAAGAAGCGTTCCTCCAGCTCTGACGACGAGCCGACTGTGAAGAAGACACGTCGGGATCCGTCGTCAGACAGCGACGAACCGAAGAGTAGCAAGAAAAAGCGACGTGCAAGTTCGCCAGACGATTCTGATGTCGAGCCACGTAAACCCTCCAAACATCGCAAGGACTCGTCCTCGGAGAGCGAGGAGGAGGTGTGCAAAAAGCGAAAGCACAAGAAGGCGAAGGCGACGAGCGACTCCGACGAGGAGGCCGAACGCCTGTCCAAGAAGAAGAAGGAAAAGAAGCACAAGAAGAAGAAGAAGCATTCGAAGAAGCACAAGAAGCATAAGAAGAAGCGCGCCGAGAGCGACAGCGACGAGAACAGTGACGTCGAAGTGATGAACGACGACGAGAAGAAGCTGCGCGAAAAGGCGCTCAAGTCAATGAAGAGACACTCTAGTGAAAAATCCGAGTAATTCGCGTTTGCCACGTGTGGCAAATATCCCTTTCGCATTCGTTTCTCTTGTGTCAACTAGCATTCGGAGGTAATCGACAGAAAGGGGGATCTCCCTTGGGACTGATCTACGATGATTCTTACTAATTGAATCCATAGTCGTGCGTTGACGATGATGATTTCTAGGTAAATTACATACACGTTAATTGCATTGCGCAGCGCCGCAAATTGGCGGCGGTTATTTAAGTAATGAACGAGTGAAGCGAGAGAATTAATTGTACAATATGATTTGGTTCGTTCTTTTATTTTTCGCGAGAGAAGACTTTAACAAATAATGTTTGACTTAACATTGCCCGATTCTCATTCAGCGTAAGATTGATTCACTTGTTTTTCGTTTTTGTCGTTCATTCCGTGCGTTGATTTGTTGTGAAATATGCCAAACCAAACCAAAACGGTTGATGAATTGATTGATGATTGATTGATGAATGTGAACACTGTGTACTATAAGAAGTTTGATTGTGTATTTACTACGTTTTGGCACGTATTTTACCCGTTGTACCTAAATTTCAGAATCAAATGTATCATGTTTCCTTTGTAAGCAAGCTTTGCAAATTGCGCACTCAGTGCGCAAATACCTGTAAAGACGAACCACTCTCATATCCACTCTCTCAACACTCACTAGTGGCGCTGCACTCGCTCTGACGCCCCCACCGCCTAACGAATCGCCGCCATCTTGCCGCACTTCGCGGCTATAAAATGTACATGGCGACCGAAACAGGTGTTACTGGTTTTTTATGTGTTTTATTCCAGTGTTCGCATTGTACGGGTGGATGGTGGGGCACGCGAATCGATTTAATTTCGCCCATAACCAGAAGCAGCTACCATGAGCGCGTGGAGTGCGATGTTGTGGCGTCGCCTGTGTAGGAGTAGCGAGCCGAGTAAGTGCGGTATCTGACCTAACCTAGCCAAACAATTCGGCAAAACATGTCGGGCGCGTTTGCAGCGCGTGCCATTTGCTAGCAACATCATCCGGTTGCGATGCACACGCTCATTTTTATTGCGTGCCCATTCGAATTTGACGAACGTTTTCGGTTCTAGATGGCGAGCAACATCCACAGCATTGACGAGGCGAACGCGTAAATGAGCGAGGAACGCGCGTTGGTGGCGAGACCGATCGTGGCGGCCGTGCAAGAAACAAAAGAGCAACGACGACGCTGCGACAAGATGAACGATGTCTGCATCACGCGGACAACGGCCGAACAGTTTTCCGAATTGGTGAGTGCCACTTTTGCCACATTTTGCGCCCGTTTTCATTCATCGTATGCGCCTTGTTAATGTTAATTAATGCGGAGCGGCCGGCCGAACGAGCGATGACATCATCACTTCTATGTTGATTGCAATGAGTTTGTTGATGTTTGAAAGTCAGCAGAAGATGTGCCTTGCGTGGCGACAGACTCGGGAAAACAACATGCACATAAATTGCGCATAAAACGCGCTATATGGTCCGCTTTTTTATAGCCATCAGCGGTAGTAGGTTACAATATTGACTTTTTTCTTTGCGCGTGAAAAGGCGTTGGGTTGCGTTGCAAAAAAACGCAGGATCAGCGAAAATACGATATTTCCTGCTGGAGTCCAATTGAAATTCCGTTCATACTACTCTTTCGGACCGCATTATACAATCAATCGGAATCCGGGCCTATAAATAACGCCGATTTTATTATTAAACATGCATTATGTCTGTATTGCGGGTATTGTAATTGCGAAACTAATTGGCACGTCGCCTAATGAGCACGTCCACGGCGTCGTTCTTCTTCTCCGCTCACCGTTTTGCGACTTGCTTGCTGCGAGTCCGATTTCGACGCGTTTTGTGCAAACTTTGCACAAGTTTCGCTATCTTCCTCGCTCGCAGCGTTGATCGCGCTGAAAACGGCTTGCCATGCACAAAACAAAAAACTTGCCAAATGAGTCATTCGGAGGAACAATTGAAACAATTCGCAGCGAGCAAATCAAGCGCGCAAACAACGCTCATTGTCGCGATTATGCTTGCTGCTCATTGATGGATGATTGAGGATCGTAATGAAGAATTCAATTTGGCGAAATGAAGCGAATGCATGCAGATTTTTGCCTTGCTTCAAGTTGACAATGAGTGGGACGGTGAACAGCTAGCTTGTTGCTCCAACGATTGCCATTTATGGTAATCAAAATCGGTGACGTCATATGCATATTGGTCGAAGAAAAAACCTTCAAGTCAGAACAAATTTTTAAGCAATGGTAATTATTGAAAAGGGTTTCACGCTAATTAAGTTAGATAGGGAACTTTGAGAGCTTTCTATGTATATTTACTTTCGGTTGAAGCGCACGACAAGCAGCACTAAACTTTTAATTCGATTCGAACTTGTCGATCTTGATATTGTAACCAGCAGCTTGTGGCGCTGAATAAATATACGGGTTGGTACGCAGAGTGGTTTGCCAAACACTTCATACACTTCACGATAAATGCAGGCAATGACACAATAAAAGTGCTCGAGAGTCGCGTCAATTCAATCAAAAGCATTCGTCAATTTATACGCAAAATATGGAAAATATTCATTGAGACTTTTTGCAATCACATGAGGGCATATTTCATTATGCTATGATCATTATGCGTGATTTTGAAAGCCATCTTGAAACTTAACTATAAAAAATTAATGCAAAATTCAATGCTTGAGCGACATATGGCCAAACGATAACTTCCACATAATAATAATATTAAACCAGCTACTTTTCCATTAAGTTGCTCATACAAAGCAAGCGTTGAGATATATTCCAGAATCGATCGTACGAGCACACTCACAATCGGAGTTCGCAGAGTTGAAGTCATTGCAAAGGCATGACATTACTCAACAAAATGTATTCGTGGCTCGGTGCAATTCGCACACATGCCCACCGCAATGTTTATTTAGTTATTCAGTGCAATTCCGTCAGCAAACCTTCGATCGAATGCTGCAAGTTTAAATAAAGCCAACTGATTGGGTGATTCAAGTCACCTTTACGCCAAATTCATGAATACTCTATTGAAACAAATATTATCAATAGGGAAACAAGTTTCAAGTCTGAAGTTAAGAGAAATGACGTTTAAAACTTCGAATTTGCTTGAAATTTTATTGAAAGTGGCTGCGAAACCATCAAATATTTAACTAGTAGCTTCCTGCAAAGAGAGAAATCATGATAAAAGTTATTCGAAACAGAGTTTCCATTTCAAAAGTTTATTTACTTAAATCGAACCAAATTTGTCATGTTTGTGGGTTAAAAGTAAAATTAATTGATGTATTAATCTTATCAATTAAACTATAGATTGGTCAATTAACTCATATAACAAATATTTGCATCAAACCCATAGATACAAATCAAAAAATGAAATGAAATTAAAAACAAGACGAATATGGAGTTGCTACAAGTACAAGAATGGCAATGTTCGCTTTGTCGTGCGCAATATTAATTTCATTTCAAACTGTTTTCTTTTGTGCTCTCATTGGATTCAAACGACTCAGCAACAAAGATAAATTCTGCACTCATAAATACCGACATATTTTATAATCGTTCGTAATCCAACAACACCTTTACTCATTTGCTGTAACAAAATCCAAGTGTATTCGATACACACGACAGTCAGAAATTTAAGAGATTTGTCCATGAATTATAAAAACGCGCATTTCGCCAATTTAATCTGTTTAATGACGGTTTCCAGTAACACTATCAGAATGAATCAAATAAATTGTGTGTGATAAGAAACGATTCCATTGCGCGATTAAAAATAACGAGATGATTGTTCGAATTCGTCATGATTGCAATCAATTTGTACGAAAAAAATTTGCGCAGAAAATGAATTATTTAATAATATTGTTGTTTTTATTTTAGGGCGTGCAAATCGGAGAGAGGGATCTAGGCCAGCCATGTCTTGAATGTGAGGATTGTCCCAAAGGATACAAACCGCATATTTGGAGGTGAGTCCCAAATTTCAATTAATTAAAAACGAAATTCCCCGGACAATGGAAAGCGTAGAAGAGATAAATTACGAGGAAAGATAATTTTGAAGTACCGTTCGTACGTAATTACTTCAAACATAATTAATCTACGTGTAGTAAACACTAATTAGACTAGGTTCTAATTATCCTGTAGAAAAAGTGGATTATATGCAACACTCCATGCACCGGTGCATGTGAAGTTGCATACAGTAAGGTTCACTTTGGAACTTTTTCTTTGCACTTTCGTTTCGTTGTCGTTATTGTTTTCGTCGCGATATCATATTTGGTCTGCCCTTGGCCAATCCGGAAATAACAAACTTATAATGCGGCTAATAAAAAAAGACATTCACATGTTGTGCACTCGTTGGCCGAAACGAAATGGCAATAAACGCAATAATAACGCGCGCGCAAAAGGTAATAGATCGCGCATTATGAACCCAAACGTTGATTGTAATCTATTTCGAGGCGCGGCGCACCCTCAACGTTGAATTCCCGATAGAAATCAGCGAAGCAAGTGAATGGAAAAACTTGATGGACTCGCCCAAACAAAGCAAATTAAGACCGGTAATGCATTGATCCCAATTTGATTTGAAATTAATCCAATTAGATATGTTTTTGAAATTTTCGTGTGTTGGGTTGCCTATCTACGATATCGTTAGCAATCTATTTTTTGCAGTTTTTGCTAGTGCTTGCTGCCATTATCATAGATCTAGATGCAAACGTCGTACGTTATTATTCTATTATTATTATTATTGGTGATTATCACGAGACGGGCATAAACATAATTTACACGGAATGCATATTGTCTGCCATATTGTGAGCTGAGCATGTCAAAGTTCTGAATGTTTCGTCGTCGCCCTTTTGTTGTCCATTTACATACGTTCACAGAATGCCATCACGTTGAAATGAAATGAGCTGAACGAAGGCTGAAATGGGCAGAATAGAATTAAATTGAACGCACAGCCTGAAAGATACACGCCCTTCTTTTCTATTTCTTTTGTTTCTGATTGTAAGAGAAATTCACATAGATAATACTGAACTTTTCTTTCAAGTTTGCTTCCCAAAATTTGCCAATTCTCATTAGTCTTAATCCTGACTCTTTATCATACTTGAAAACTATTTAAATTCATAATAGCGTGGTATGCAACCAACATTACATATCAATTTAATCATTTTAAACTGCCATCATTAGGAACATTTCTGTTTATTAAAATTAATTCTCTTGTAAACACAATTCTTATTATTAGAAAATGCATCTCTTACAATGGAAGGCTAATTGATGTTGATGTTCCAAATTAATTAATTAATGCATATTCTGGCGCGCCTCAGAAATTATTTCATTCGGTATCCATTAGAGTATTAGACCAATGAAAATATTCATCTCTTCTGGCTTTTCTTGAGTATTTATCTACTGAACTAGGATTTCTATTTCAAGGTCGTAAAACATCTTCATTGATTTTTGCTTGATAATCGATTGAGTCCTGCACTCCAGGCGCGTCCTGTTACACTTTATGGACGCTCTTTCATATTTACCTAGCGTGTGGCTATACATTATTAGGTGGTAAATGGATTCGACGAGGTGTGTCGTGCGGAAATTAGCTAAAAGGCTTTAAAAGGCATCCGAGGTGAAATATCTTATCTATATTTAGGCGCTGCTGCTCGATCGACTTGCAGGAAGCGTTCGCCATTGTTCCCGAAAAGGGCAAATACTTTTTCGTCCCAGTTTCCAAAGTAAATTCCTATATCAACAGCATCAATTTGCAGTACCAATTTAATGATAAAATCCAAAACTTTCTTGTTATGAAAATTTTAAAATATTTATATTCGCGTATGATTATTTTACTAAAAGGAAATTATTAATAGCAATTTCACCACTCGGTGGATGATACTTAACAAAAGGTTACATAGTTACAAGATAGCAGGTGAAGGCTCCATTCCTTAATGGCCTTAAATTCCCACCCAAATGAACAGCATAATAAAGGTGTAGACGATGGTGCTGCCATCTACGTCGACACCTGTACACCCATTGAACATTCCTTGGGAATTGCCAGGAATAATTGATGTCTTAATCCCTGTCTGAACCTTTTCTCATCTTGCATAATTTATCTCCATAGCCGAAATTGTCTCGTTTCTCTTGTCTCTTGTTTTTGAAATTTAGAATTTCATTATGTAAAGTTCAGGCAATTCGTAGTTTATAAAATTTGGAAATTGTGTTTACCAACAGCCCATCAATCCATCAGTAGATGTGCTGTAAACGTTTGAAAGTCGAAAACATTTTTTTGGCATCAATCAACTCATCATGAAGTTGTTTTCATGTTTCATTCATTGCTTCTGGTCTTGCTTCGCTTGAGGAAATTCAATTTTCTCGAAATACTTACGTCGATTTTCATGCAAATCGCGCTTTGTACATGGATGCAAAATTATGACCAGCAATATGCCATCAATTACGCTAAGAAAACAAGCAATTTTTATGCATGTTTATACGTTCATAATCATCATTTCTTGTGTATACACTTGATGTACAGTGCAGCCTCGTATTTTCTAAATTTGGAATGCATAGAAATGCATTTTGAAGTTGAGGATGAGATTATTTTTGGGGATTTCGAAAATTTAATTTGTTTGTATTTACGAGTTTAATTTTACTGCAAATTGAAGAAGTTATTTGAGGTTTAACTCAGGATGTTGAATCATTTTGGTCGTATTTTGATTTAGAAATTTCTAAATGAGTTTAGGGAATAAATAAACAAATTAATAATCAATTAAAATTCCTCATTTTTCAAGCTTGAGATGGATCATTAACCTATTTACTCGACCTTTGAATTTTTCTATAAAAAGGGGAAAACTTATCTTCAGTAAATGAAATTCGAATCGCATATGACAATTTTTTTTAAAGTGCACACGATCCTCAAAGAATTTAATAGACTTTTGGCAAAATTTGGCTAGATTCCATATAATTTTATGGTACCAAAACGTTTGGCATTTAATTTACAGTTTCATATTTCTACATCAATTTTTCAAATCTTTTTTTAAAACTTTTGAAATGGTCGAAATAAAAATCTTCTAGAAATTACTGAAATATTCAATTAATAAGAAACAATTATTAAAAAGCTGACAGGATGTAATTTTTCAGAACTATTTAAATTTCACGAATTGCGATTTAATCGCTGTTTTCGTGCGAAATATAAAATTTCAATGGCACCAACAAACAATACGAGCAAACGCTTTTATTTTCGTTTTGGTAGTGTCGGCCTCAGTTGACATTATTCGTACCGCACCGAGAACATTGAGCAAATAGTCGTAAATGCCCGTTTTCGCAAGCCACAGGTTTTCTTTTATTCGCCCATTCAGCCAAACAGCAGATATTTGTTTCCCTCCGCGTGCGGTTGCTTCGGCAATAAAATTTATTCAAAATAGAACTTGCCACATCGTTCGACAAGGCAAATGCTGCTTATTTGTTCAAAGAGATTTTGATTCATTAAAATCCAACCAGCGAGCATTTGGGAATTCAATTTGGCATGGAAGGAAGTCTGATAAGATAGCGTTTATCATGGTAAAACTACTGTTTATTTCCAGTTTGTATGAAAGCTAATTTGATTTTTACGTCAATTTAATTGGTGCGTAAATATTTAGAGTTATTCGGTTGATGGTTCAAGTTTAATTTGTTTGATTGATTTTAAATGAATTTATTGATAATTTCTACTTGACTAGAAATTTTGGGCATCAAATCTAATTTTGAGTTTTCAATTTTCAAATTTAAAATGCATATACTGAACTTGAATGGGATCCAAGAAAATCATTTTGCACGCTTTTAATATTGTTGCTTTTTTCTCATTCATAACGCGTCAGTGAATATTAAAAACAGACATCAATGAAAACGAATATCAAAGGCAAAAGTTTCCTCGCTAATTAACCAAAAGCAACAATTCAAATTCGTGCCACCTGCTGCGTTTTCTCAAGGCGGAAATAACCAAGTAAACATAAAGTTTTCGCAATTTAAAGGTTACGGTGACAAGGATTTTTCCCATCGAGGATGGAGCGAAAACGTTCATTTTCTAAATGTGTTCATGCGAGTTCATTATTGACCATTTATTAATAGATCTCCTTAATTGACAGCGAGCGTGTTTGGCGATCGTTTTTTCTATATTTGACAGGACGAATGCTCTGGTTTGTTTCTGAAAAGCATTCATCAAGGACGATTATTGTTGTTGTTCATTGCTTAATCGTTGGTTAGTAACTTTTTGAAGAAACTTAAATTGGTAACTGATTTTCATAATCATAATTCAAAAGATTTAATTCCTATGGTAATTTCTATAGAAAGTTCAGAAGATCATAAAATCCATTATGAATTGGTTTAACTATACGTCTAGAAACAACCCTTAAGATATACAGTAGTCCCCCGTTTCTTCAGTAACTCAGTCGTCTTCGAATACAGTGCCACCCCGTTTTGCATGCATGCAATTCAATGAGCATAGATTAGGCGACAAATCGCGTGGAAAAATTGAATGAGCCGTAATCAGAAAACAAACACGAATGAAACGACGAGCACGAGTTGCTGGTTGCTGCCAACCAACGTCCAAAACGTTTGCGGGGGAGGTGGGAGAAAACGACGTCATTGCGCTCTCATGTCCGACGTCCAGCGCCGTCTCTTCTCGCGCGCGTCGTCGCTTCTTCGCGGATCCGCGACTGTCGCCACTTCGCATTAAATAATTCCCTCAACGTGACGCGTGATCGTGTGCTGCTGCCCAGCTTTAATCGCGTTTTAATCGAGGTGGTAATAAACTAATAGACAAAACAATAACTAAACAAAATCCACTCAGAAAAACCCCAGAGAAACTAACTTGATAACTTCATCCTCTTGTGGTAAAGTAACCAGAATCAGAAACAACAGAAAAAGACAACAAACAAAAAAGAAAGTTTTAATTTTAGTGCGGTTTGAGGAATTGACTAATTGGTATTCACCATTTTATACCTGGTGATTCATGGTACTCGATGTCGTGATATCAAAACCGCACTGATTAGACGTGATAAGAGGAATGAAAATAGCTATACACAGTTGTGAATTCATTCAAACATTTTAGTTGATTCTTGTACTTGAAGTACATATTTGGTGCGGTGTTATCATCTTTTCGGAAGTAGTCGTACAACAACAAGTATTTGCAATTAGTTGCTCTGAGAGTGCATTTGATGCGCGGAAATGTTTCGCGAATCGCGCGTTCCGTTGGGCAATAATCAGTGATTTGAATGTGCATCGAAATGCCGGAAAGCGGCGGAGAAACAATAACAACAACAACACAAATGTGCGTGTTCAACGCTGATAATAAACTGGAATTTCGCTTGGCGTGCGTCCGCCTCTTGCATTTGTATTGCAAAGTGTTCGATCATTTGGATTACTTCCCGAGTTTAAGGTAATTGATTGATTTGCCTAATTGCCATGATTGCTTATCGACCAATTAGCCAGTCAAAAAAAGTTTTCAACTCTTGATATCCACACATTAACAATTTCAGTACATTTTTCAAAGTTATTAAAAGTTATTAGTTGTTTTCAATTTGTATAAGTAAATTAACTGTGATTTAATATGAGAACACACTATTCTATTTGACATTGATCCCCACGGTACGGAATATATGCAATATGCAAATATGCAAACTGGTGCTAATTGCACTTACATCATTTATTTACCTCTCTTCATTCGCGCTTTGTTTCGCTATTCTAAAACAATTATACAAGCGCGCACGTTTTCCTGTATTTTTACGGCTTCAATTGCCTGCAAATACACTTGATAACTTTAAAGTCAGCAAGTTAACATTTCCATTTTAGAAGGCTCGTGTGGAAATTTGTTTTTTGAGAAATCAGTTCCTGAACGCACGTGAAAATCGGACGTCAATCGATAGGTTCGCGCGCAAATTCTACGCCCTCACGTGTTTACTGTGCAAATGTGCAATGCAATAACCTGATGGCCAATAAACAATGCGTATTTCGCTTGCAATTAATTTGAACGCTGAGCCGCAAACGCGCGCGCACTTGTCATCGTTTGATGCTAATGCACTGTAACGACTCGATTTGGATTTCCGCCAAAAAATACATAAATCGCACGCAAATCCGTCGCAAAACACGCTCATTAATCGCACTTCACCCCAAGCCAAAATACCCACAAAGTATAGAGGGATAAGTTTTGCGATTTGTAAATAGAAAACATAAGAAATCTCACAACAATATTCTGAAATGTATCTCCTGAGAAAGCGCTCCAATTATTTTTAACAAGCTTTTTCTCCCTGCTGATATTGCCGCAAGTTGCGAGTTTCTTTTACCGTTTGACACTCTCGGTAAGGAGACACTTTACGACCCGGCCCTAAAATAAATTGGTCCTCTATTTCCAGCGCTGTGTTGACAGCGCGCGCATTAAATCAGTGATCGATAACGAGATTAATTGAATTTGGTGCGGTCGCATCACACGCAGCTTGTTTGTACTCGTTTATCAATTACCACCGCAAATTGACTAATTTATTGTGTCTTTTGCTTCGTTGCAGGAAGAACTGCACGAATTGTAAATGCAGTCGGGATAGTCATGAAGTGATCTCGGAACATGGAGCTCGTTCCCGTCTAGGCCTCAATACAATCCACGGCGACCTGGACGCCCAAGGTCTTGGATACGCATTTATTCCCCCAGGATTATCATCGGCAAGACAGGTAAATTTCAAATTTTATTATTGCAAATTTCAATGAAACAATTTGAATTTGCACACATCTCTATCCACTACACGAAGGGAATCTGTAATTTCGGAAATCTGTTTTACCGACATGTCTTTTCATGCTTCGGTTGTTTCGCTTTTGCCGCATAGGTGGCGCTAGGTGTACCAACCAAACTGTCATTTTGTTGACAACGTTTTTTCATTGTTTTTCTAACGGAATTTACGCGTTGTTGCTTGCAGGTCGAAAGATACTATTTAACACTGCCCACACATGAGGTGCCACGATTGGGAACAAAAGGTGATACGTTGCGATCGCAGCGATTAGCGCGGCAATTACCCAAGCAGGATCTTTCCATTAGTGCGTGCAAGTTTATCGAGGAAGAGAACATTAAGGGCTATCAGGTAAGACGCAATACATTTGTATTCTTCACCATGGGTTTAATGATAGAAACGTAGAAAATGTGTCATGGCATGCGTGATTCCTAAAGAAACGCGATAGTATTGCCAAGGTTACTTCCAAGTTTTCATGTTGCTGTGCAGCAACTACGGAAAGAATACTTTGGTTGCGACATTGCAAATTCCATAATTCCCAATGCCGTGCAATTCCCATCGATCCCCAAGCCCCTTATTCGTGATAACGTTGAACGAGCACGAACTTAATAATCATTTAATCATATTAGAACTTGCTTTGTTTGAGCTTTTCATTCCGGTACAATTTATCATGCAAGCTTGTCCTTCATTCCGCCTTTCTTCCACTTTGTTCCATCACCTCCTCCTCCTCCAGGACAAAGCGAATAACATTTCGCATGTCACGCACATTGGAACATGGCGATTGCAGTCGACTAATGAAATTGTATTTTGCAGGATTTTATCACCGCTCGCAATGAGATTGCATTGGACATTGGCGTCGCAAAGGATGCACCACCGAACAGCAATTGCACATCGTGCACCAAGCCTCTCCAATGCCAACTACCATGCGTTTCGGCTCCACGGATGGGTGGCGGCCAACTCTGGCATCCGGAATGCTTCAGATGCACGACATGCAAAGACCTCCTCGTCGACCTTGCCTACTGCGTCTACGAGGACAACATCTACTGCGAACGCCACTATTCGGAGCAGCTGAAGCCACGATGCGCATCGTGCGACGAGGTGAGTCCTCTTATTTCTTGTTTGCTCTCCCAAATCTCCGCCAAATTACCTGCAACATGTCGCCATGAGTTATTATCACGAATTAGAGTTGAAGGTACGCGTTTACATGCTGCTGGGTGTTGTATAAACAAATCGGTTAGGTCTTTGGTAATTGAAGCATCGAGTGCTATTTTCGAATGCGTCGGCGCTAGACATTGATGGCTATTGCACACGTTTGTCGTGGGCTAATTTAGGGCTTAGCGGAGCTGCGTATCGTCAACATCAACATCGCGTTTCGAAATATACTCTAATATATGGCCGGTTGGGAAAATGCGGAGAAAATAGATGCTTTTCTTTTGGTCTACACAAGTTCGAATTCAAGTCAGTCGCTTTCGAAGACATCACGAAGATAGTTTGTTGCTGGAGGTGCTTCCAAAAGGTCTGAGAGCTTTTAGTAAGTGCCATAGAAGTTTCTTTTGCTTGAATTTGCAAAAACAAGGTTCTTGCTTGCTTTTTTGTTTTCGTATCATATTACCAAACATGATGGTAGCTAATTTTCAAACTATTCAAAGCCTTCGATTACAATTTTTGAAATACCAATATCATTAGTAGTAAGTTTCAATGCAGATACTACTTCGAAAACATTTTTGGCAGAAATTTCTTATTTTTTTTACTCCTTCAAAGTTATTTTGAATCTTATACTAATTGATTATGGTTTTGATTGTTTATTTCATGTTTCACATTTAATTAACATTTTTTGTTGTAGTTTTTCTGAAAAATCTTTAAGTTTCTGACTCAGATGCAGAGAAATCTTAGGTCTCAGTTGTGATTCAGTCATCATTTCATTATTAGTATCGTATAAGGAAATATCGAATGGGAATTATTCGTTGCAAAAGTTGTAAATGGATGACGCTGCAACCTGAGAGCGTCAATCCTTCTTTGGGCGACACATTTGGCACCCGAATCTGTTATAAACCATTCGCGAGCAGCGCACGCTACGACGCTTTCAACTCATCGCGCGTCCCAACTATGTCGGCCGAACACACATCGCCCATTATTGCACATTTTACACGATTTGTGCGTGGCAAGAGGGGAACGAGTTGTCGGAAAAATGTGTGAAATTTCGGCGATTGCCTGCATACAGCCACCTCCAAAACGGCATCTTATTTATGCCTTTGCGTCATGCTTTTGCATGCGCTCCTTGGATAAAATCGTCCAACGCCCAACATGTGTATACGCCATGTGTCGTGCGCAAAAGGATTCATTCAGATTCGCGTGCGCCAATGAAAATAACAAAAGCGATAAATTCGGATGGGATCCGATCAATCGATTTCTCAAGGCTGCTTGTTCAGATTCGCCAAATTCGTATAGGAAAGCGGAAAATGTCACCCAAAATTTACTACTAGGATTCGTATTCAGAAATCAAATTATGCTTTTGATGCAGAATGTTTGTTTGCTTTTCTTGTTGCGGAATGTTACATAATAATAATAATGCGCTGTTTGTTTGCTCTGCTATGCGAATGAACGCATAACGTGGGTGTTTACATCTGTAATTTAGATTTTACTGCTGCTTATTACCACGTTTTAAACGCAAATTAAATGCAGTATTTTTCGACCTTAGTAAAGAAAATAATTCGATAAAGTTTACGGAAAAGTTTCGGCCAATCTGTCTGGATTAAGATGTCGGATTTTGGGCGTTAATTGAGGCACGAGGCAATTGCCAATAATTCGCCAAAGGAATATGTTTGGGACTCGCTAATAACTGCGCTCTTTATAATCAACATGAACTCGCACAATTATGAAATGTGTAAAATAAACTTGTGGCTAACATCTCTGCGGGCGCGCGCTGTATGTTGGCATCGGTTGCAATTTTAAAATTAGCACACCCGTGAAGCCCGACGAGTGAGGGAATACATCTAGCGTATCAGCAACATAAATAGTTTTTCCAACAAATACGGATTCGTGTGCAGCAGGCTGAGTGGAAAGTGCCTGTCGGCCGGAATTCGCCGAGTTTTGCGATAGACATCGGGCATTTGGGTTCAGTTGCTCTATATCGATGGGTCGGGAGAGCAGCAGATCCGCACGTTTACGTCGGCGACGACGTCCATGCGGGGCATCACCACGTCATCTGATTATATGTATCGAAATGAAATTTATTTCCCATTTAAAATTAACTATCAAGGGTGCCCCCCGATCGCACGGATTGCCGTCTAGCACTGGGCTCGTCGCGTTGCGTGAAGGCCCACGAATGCGTTCAATGTCATTATTAAGTTCGGCGATTAAGTAACGACATTTATTTAGGGTTGGACCCCGGCTGGGAGCGCGCGTACAGCAGCCTTGCTCTGCTTACGAACCTGGTGCATGCTGCTTCCTTGCTATCACCGCTTCCTGGCGGCGACAACCGTCCTGCTTGCTTATTGGCATCAGTTGTGATTATTTTCAATCAGTTTGTTTTCAAAACTCGACGACAAACGCGTGGCTTGCGTGTATCGAACGCCTTTTATAATTGCCATACATTTAAATCGAGCGGCACGCGCGCGAAATGCACCCATCGAATTCGCATTGCGCGGTGCAATAACTCATTGCATCCGATACTTGCTGCGAGTCGCTCGCGGACGTCTTCGACGCGCGCGCGGTCCCCCAAGTGAGTGAGACTCCGCTTCGCGCGACCTTCTTCGCCGGCCGACGAGATGGGCCTGATGCTGTCGGCGCTGGTGGCGTGCGTCGGCGTCGCCGAATTGCTCGCATTTTATGCGAACGTCCGCCGACGAGTGGCGATGCCGCTCCACCCAACCACCGCACGCCGCGAACACGATATGGGCCGCGTCACCGAGACTTACTTGAAGGAGATGCACCGCGAAAGGAGCCGGCTGCTGTGCGAGATTCGCCGGCTCGAGGAGGGCAGGCGCAAGTCGAAGTCGGCATCGCCGGATGCCCGCGCCGTCGTGGACACCATCAGCACAGCTGCCCTGCACGAGGAGCACCATCCTCCGGATGCTCCACCACGTCCCTTTGTCGATAAACATGTCGGGCATTTGTTCCCCAGCTACACGGACGGCACCCACAAACCGAACATCCCATATGGGAAACCAACCAGCGAAGATGCCCCCCAGATCATCCTCAATGACTCCGCGTATGAGAGCTCACAAAATTCCCAGGACGAATACGAGCATCACACACGTGAAGCTTCACCTTTTCCCACATACGAACGCATGGCGCCACGCGGCAGCATCTGCAGCGAGCTCATCGTCAACCCCACGGTGAGCGTCGACGAGGAGGACGAAGAGGAGTACCGGGAGCGGCGACATAGCCGCAAGGAGGAGGAATTCCTCCAGAGCAATTTCGCCAGTAAAGAGTACTGGAAACACAAGAGCAAGAGTAGGTCGCGTTCGCGAACCCCTGAAATTCTGCGCCAGAATCTCCTCGACTTCGAGAAGAAGTCGCGCAGCCGGTCGCCTAGTCCGCTGGTGGCGGCAAAGAATGTGCCCGTCGAAGAGAAGCATTCAGGTGAATTAGTCGATTGTGCATTTTGGACGCGTTCACCATCTCCGTTTCAAAAAATTCTAGATCTTTACGAAGCGACCGCAGCGTCTGCGACGACGACCACGGACGACGTTCCCGTCGAGCTCGACGTGGAGAAAGACGTCCTGGAGATCGTCGACGGGAAACTGACTCCACACGAGCAGCACAAGCGCATGTTCAAGACGAAGAAACAACGAAACAAGTCGAACAATCGAAATAAATCGTTGCATCAGCAGCAGGACGTTTATTCGGACAGCGAACTCCATGATAACGCTGTGGGTGTCGACGATAACGCTGTCGATGGGCGCTATCTGCACGAGGTGGACTTTGAGGAGGTGCTCGACGCACCAGGTCCCAGTTCGGGCTCGAGTAAAACGGCCGAACCATTCTGGGTAAAGAAAACTTAACGATGCGAAATGGCGCGACCTGGTTTAAAGTGAGAGTCCTCGAAAAATGACTGGAGGATGATCAGAAAAAGCTTTCTAGTTTGTAATATTAAGTTAGCTGTTTGGAGAAGTTTTGGACGCTTCTGGTAGTTGATAGTTAATAAACAAGAATCGTTTGCTTTGTAGTTTTAACTCTAGCGTTGCGTTTTCTCTACCATTTGATTGTTCAAGTGGCGTTTTGATTTGCACACGGCTCCGCCAGCCGCTTCGAAGGCTTTCCGACTTTTCTGTGTTTTCGATTATAAATACAACGCTTACGGCGCGAAAATGAATTGCGTAATGGTACACCATCAGTTGGTGCTTTGCATTCCTTCTTTTTCCACCGCGATTCGATTCCAATTCGCGCAATGAAACAATTGGCTGCGTCTCAGAAAGCGCAATGATGGGATGAGTAAGCGATAAATCGGCCACAGAGAGGCGAAAAAATGATATTCGACTTTGATTTACGCGCTACAAAGCCCACGGTTCAGCCGCTTTAATGGACAATTACATAGATTTTGCATGGGTTTTGTTCGATGCGCGGGGCGCGCAACTTTAGCTTGCGTATTTATCGTGTGCAAAACGTCGAATTGCGGACGAAAATAGCACGGCGTTTGTATACACGGCTCACACACGAGCGGGAAATAATATGGGCGAAGGAATGTCTCGTTCGTTCGGAAAATGAGGTGCACCTCACTCGAATTATGCGCGAACCGTTGACAAATGCGCAGGAGTAATCATGTAATTTGGCCCGCAAAATGCGTCATCATCGGTGGGTGGTGGATTACCTGCCGAATTTATAGCCAAATTACACTAAGTATAACATTCATCAATTTGTTGCTTGTATCCGAAGACATTGTATCCCGAGTCGGGCTAATCGTTTTGATTGATGACGCGTCAGGCTTTCGTTTTCGTTGAGTTGCAACATTCGAGAGATCAAATTCGGATGCGTGCGTTATGGCGAAACTGAAAATGTTCCCCGCGTGTGCAATCATCAACAAGACGCGCACCTCGAAACGAAGAGGACACATCTCGGCATCTGCACACACGCCTGTTTGCACGCGGCACTACGACGCTCCAATATCTCGCATTTTCTAAAAATACCGGCGAAATTATCGAAACGCCGGGCGGCTTCTCGCCGCGAATGCCCAATGGAGATTTAGTTGCCACTGGGATTTGCACGACGGTGCACCGAAATTCCGATCATTTCTCGTGCGCTCCAACCACCGATTCGTCGTGCGAACCGCGGCCAGCAAAGAAAGCAGCAATCATGGGCGACGTCGATACGTACTCCAACTTTACCGTGACCGAAAAGAAAACGAAGAAGGTCAAGAAGACCTCCAAGCGCCATGAGACCAGCGGCGATGGTGGCACCGAAGTCACCGTCACCGAAATCGAGCGCAGCACCAACGGAAACCAGGGGTATGTGTTGCCATTTTGTGATGGTGATATGATGATGATGATGGTGGTCCAGACCAAGTCTGCAACAACAACAACAGCAACAATTGGAGGTAGTGTTGTTGGTTGATTGCAGACTGCGCATACGGAAACCGTCTTTTTCTGTTTCACGTTTTAGTTGCTTTCCTCCTTTGATTTAGTGAGTGCTCTCGAGTACACCACAAGCCAAAATATGCGTGCCACATTTTTAGGGTGGTTTTTCTAATACCCCCCCAAAAAAACGACCTAACGAAACATTGAGCGATATTGATTGACTCTTCCTTACCGCAGATTTCTAGCCAAATTATTGTTAATCTTTATACAGTACATTACAACATGGCAACACGTATCCCTTTGTCTCAATTGAAAGGTATAATATTACATCATTGTACAGAAGAACATCTAAATATCGCTTTGTATATACGCTTTTTGGTGATTTTTTTCTTTTTCGAATGAATGTTTTTCATGAGATGTGTTTGTTACACTTAATAGTTTAGTGTAGCTCGACCTTTAGTGTTTTTCTTTTCTTTTTGACTTTGATTTTTTTAAGTTTTCCTTTTAGAAATTTGCTACTACTGCGCTGCGCTACTGCACTTGTGCTATACATAGATTAGAATCTAGTATAAAAATAACTCATGGCGACAAACATTAAGCGTAAAACTTAAAACCCACCATATGTGAAAACGTAAAGTTATGTATTTAATATGCCTAATGGTCTAATCTACCAATTTCTTTCTTTCCTCAAATCCCAGTAACGCAATAGAATTAATGAATTATATGAGTGTAGTGCACACATTTGTCTCCCATGAATCTTGTTGTTGTTTCTTGCCTCTCTTGTAAATATGCATCCTAATACGCAATTTGAATATGCTCACCATACTAATTGGCACAATTGGCGCGTTTTTAGCTTATTTTCAGTGGCGAGTACACGAAGGCCATGAACAAGGACTGGCACGGACAGCACTTTTGCTGCTGGCAATGCGACGAGAGCCTCACCGGACAACGGTATGTCCTGCGCGACGAGCATCCCTATTGCGTCTCCTGCTACGAATCGGTGTTCGCCAACGGCTGTGAAAAGTGTAACAAAATCATTGGCATTGATTCGAAGGTATGCTTTCTATCCCAATCACATTTGATACCATCCATTCCCATGCTAAACGTTGAACTTTTTAGGATTTGTCCTACAAGGATAAGCATTGGCATGAGGCGTGCTTCCTGTGCACTGCGTGCGGTGAGTCCCTCGTCGACAAGCAGTTTGGATCGCGTTCCGATCGCATCTACTGCGGCCGCTGCTACGACGAGAAGTTTGCGTCACGTTGCGATGGCTGCGGCGAGATTTTCCGCGCTGGTAAGTTCCAACTTTCCATCTTTAAACAACCTGCGAAAACTGCCCTATCGTATCAATCAATCGAGGTTGCGTTGCGTTGTTGCTATTCGGCGCGTTATTTTCGATAGACTTGGAAAATGATAGCGAACTTGAGGAAGGCGAATGATGGCTTCTCTAAAAATAAATGATGATGTAAACGAACAACGGGCGTTTACGTGCATGGCAAAAACTAATCGGAGGTTTATCTTGTTTCGCATACGAGCGCAAAAAAACACCATTAGAAAGCGAATAGAAGTTCGTGATCGGATAGTAAATCGACTGGTGGGATAATAAACACGGCTATTTTCAATATTTGTGTGCTGTTGCAATAACAAAATACGTAAAAGTTTTGAAAAACTAAATTCGTTGTTTCAAACTCCCGTAGATGGCGCTAGTTGTACGGCAAACGAATTTATTTGAACTCGCGCAGATTTGGAACCGCCTACACTTGAAATTTGAGATCTATTTAAATGCCATGCGTAAACAAAACCATTAAATTGCAAACTGCTTGAGGAAATACTCAATTGTAAGTGACCACACTGACAATAGGTTTGGTCATCGAAAATAAATCAAAGAAGGTCTTCAAGGTGATTTTTACGTGTGCCGCCGTGATTACGCATCGGGTCTAGATGCACAAATATGGGAAGCGAATGCAATGCGCTCTCTCAAGCGTTAATTAGAATTCGGTCACGTTCAGTCATCAAGTTTATACCAAAATAGGTGCGAATCAAAGCAAATTTCTCGAGCAAACAGGGGCGTCAATATTGTTTGTTTTGCTGCTCACTGGTCCATCTCACGTGTCGCGCATGTATTTGCATGGACTAATGCGCAATTATTCAGCAATTACTTAGTTGGCGTTCGTTTATGTAACAGATGTTAATGAGAAATGCAAAAAATTCAAATTCAAGATGTTTTGTTGATGCGGCGTTCAATTTGCGCCGTTCCGGGCAGAGAAGTTTGCGTGCAACAACGCGTTCGTTTCTTGCCGGCATCGAGCATGAAGGAATCAAAGCGAGCCCGAGCGCGCACGAAATTTCGCATGTAGGCGAATCTTTTCCAATTATTTTATTTCGTATACCTACGGTTTCTTTATCGAGAGACGCATACGTTCAGTAAGAGCGCATATAAAGGAGAGTTAACCTTGCACGGGCGTACAAAATTGTTGACAGTCTATCTATCGTCGTCGCGGTTTGTTATTACTTGGCCCGGTGGTCGTCGCGTTGTTCGTACGAGGCACCGCGCGAACTCTCAGTGTATGCGCCGCAATAACTTGGTAAACACGAAAAGAAATTACTCCGGAATTGCCGCATCAAGTGACCCCAGACGAAATAGGGTTGATATCGCGCGCGAGAAGAACGTAAAGAGCGCAAAAATGGCGAGTGTACTCAGTGATAAGTTCAAGACGAGCTTGAACCTGCAGACGAAAACCGTTGGCGAAGAGCGGATACGTAGGGCAAAGGAGCGCGACGAGGATATCGCCGTACTCTCCATGGAGTTACCTGGTGAAGGGAAGACGTTCAAGTGCGCCCTGGGTTTAGATTGCCTGATGGGCGATTGCTACGCGATAAAAGGAGGTTGGCATCTAAAGTTTACATTTAAAAACGCAAAATGCTGTAACTAATCCGCCCACGTTCATCATTAGTTGCCCAGAAAACTATCAGAAACTCGAAGTAAAAAACGAGAATCGTTAATCAAACACCTGTTCGTTCGTCTGGTCTTTTGCACGCGCTTGTTAGGTATTTCTATTTTTCATAGCGCGCTCAGCGCGAGTGAGTATGGTCAATAACACGTACACGTTGAGGATGAGATCATCGCGCATCGGGTGCAATCAATAAATCCGTCTCAAGTTCAAAACAAATGCAATTACGGCAAGTGCGCCATGATTATGCCTAATCGAGCGCGCTTTTGCTTTTGTCGTCGCGATGAATGATGGGCGCGTAGGCCGGACGGAACGGGGATTGTCCTCGGCCATGAGAAGCAACGCACTATTGCAAAAAAGGTCAAGACGCACGAAGAAACGCATCTCGTCGCGCTCTTAATGAGTGGGCTAAATTACTCAGCCACTACTAATTGAGCCATAGGTCATAGTGGATTCAATTAATCATCGCTGATTAGAGCTCGTATATTGAATCAAATTGAATGAGATTGCATAAGTTATTTACAGATGTGTGATGAGCACATCTCCAAAATAAATTCAAATGTCAGCTGGACATGTTGATATTTCAGCCAAATCCATAAAATGCCAGTAAAACAAACAATAAAACGCCAGCGTTAAGTACCTTGACTGAGTCATGGTTTAAAACAGAATATGCAACTTTCGAGACGAAGTGTTAAATCATAATCCTATCCTTATTATCATAATTTATTAAATGATGTCTATTTCCAATACAAGTATTGTTCTATTAGCTTGAAACAGGAAATTCTTTACAAGTCATTTTTTACATATTTACAAAGACAAAAGAACAATTAGTTGAGTCATAATGATAAATTAATCGGGTGTGCCCATATGAACAAGACATGCGTTTTGTATGCAATTGTTTGAAAATGCATCATTATATAACAGGTGTATTAATATTGCGCAAATTAATTGCAACCTGGAATGATTGGAACGTGTGGGATGATGTAGGCCAAGTAATTACGCATATTTATCCACCTTCATATTCGTTAAAAACAAGATTGTAATTAGTAAACGGCGTTTTTTGTTGACGTGTCAATGTCGTGCTAATTCGGCGTTTCATTTTTAGGCACCAAGAAGATGGAGTACAAGACCAGGCAGTGGCATGAGAAATGCTTCTGTTGCGTTATGTGCAAGACTCCGATTGGCACGCAGAGTTTCATCCCGCGCGAACAGGAAATCTACTGCGCCAAATGCTACGAAGAGAAGTACGCCACGCGCTGCATCAAGTGTAACAAGGTAATAACAAACATTAAGGAAGCATCTGGTATGGAATTTGGTTACTATTTTATCGCTCTATGAATGAATCGAATTTCTTATACGGTTGTATTTTAGGTAATCACCAGTGGTGGTGTTACCTACAAGAACGAACCATGGCATCGTGACTGCTTCACGTGCACCAACTGCCAGAACAGTCTCGCTGGCGAGCGCTTCACGTCGCGCGACGACAAGCCGTACTGCGCGAACTGCTTTGGCGAGCTGTTCGCGAAACGCTGCTATGCGTGCCGCAAGCCGATCACCGGCATCGGCGGCACCAAGTTCATCTCGTTCGAGGACCGACACTGGCACAACGACTGCTTCTTCTGCGCGGCGTGTCGCACCAGCCTCGTCGGCAGGGGCTTCATCACCGACCAGGAGGACATCATCTGTCCGGAGTGCGCCAAGCAGAAGCTTATGTAAAGCGCCCACCTGCCCCCCTTTCTTTGCTGCAACCACCAACCCGCCCAACAAAATAAAAATCCCACCCGTACACTCTGCCCATGCACACACGAATCGATACAATGCACAGACGAACATACAGATCAATTTGTACATAGATAAAATGCGCGAAACTTGCATATCAATCGAAAATTGTCGAATTGTTACTCTCATCTAGTAAACATATGACCCGAACACGAGCGCACACAAGAATGCCTTATCGTCTTTGCTACAAACGCCGAAGTTTGGTTTACAATGCCGGAGCGCTTTTTTTACATATAATGTATATGATATTCAGATGTGAATCTCTCTTGTATGTTGTTAACTACACGTTTATCAATCGTAGATCATTCTAAATGAGAGCGACGTGGCCTTATTAGACGTAACGTTATGTAGGTGGGGAATATTATATCAGTCATGACCTATTTATACTATTCGACACACGTTTATGATATGATAAATATGAATGTTTTGTTTTGTAGGAGGCACTTTGTCTCGGAAACGGTTTTATTGTTTGAATAAGTTGCATAGTATGTTGGGGAAGGGTGTAAGTGGGTGGCTGAAAGCGCCCAAAGCAACAAGGGTACATACGATGTGTATACTATGTAGCAAGATTGCAATATCAAGAAAGTTTACCCTCACACATAATTCTACAATACATTTTTACACTCATATGTACACTACAGAACACAAAACACACTCACGAAAATACACACGAAAAAGAAACAAATACGAAGAACAAAACGCGCATAAAAACATGATTTTATTCGAGTAATTAACAAAGTTAAATGATAATTTATTTTATTTTTATGTATAGAGAGAGAAACCTATGCATCTTAAACATATTTAATACATTATCATATATCTATCTATTATATGTTAATAATCTAATTAATTGTTAGTCGAATCTTGTATATTTGCTTGTATAAGGCATTTATTATTGAGCAGAATTGGTGCTATAAACAGTAGTTATTTAGTCATTTTACGAGTAGGTGATGATGATGATATGAGTTTTGCGCACGTTTTCGATAGATTGCTTGGTATAGTTGGCTCCAAGGGAGGATAAACAGTGAGTGCATTCACTCATAATTAATTATTAATATCCAACAATAAAACATAACACATTCACACGCAACTCATACAAGTGACACATCAGACACGAGCACCACATGTGTGTCGAACGCAGCAGCGCAGAATTAATCAATTAACTATTAATCTCAAATAATTAACGCCTAGAGCTATACGTGTGTCGAGTCAATCAATCAATCAATCATTACTGGATTGTTAACTGTTTATTGTTATGCTTTTTTAAAAGTTTTTATGTATATGATACAGGGCGTGCTTTGCTTCAAGTTGCACTAGGGACAATGTTATATTTATGAACAAAACTATTGTAGGCATCCAAACAATGCGCGCTCTCCAGTCCATATTTAAGGCAGCGCCGCCAGCCATCGCGCGTGTGTTTCGATGCCAACAATCGATAACGATGAAAGAGGCGATAAACAATATGTTTTGTAATATATAAAGATGAATGAATGCGCAAGACTATATTAGTTTTTCTTGTGCATTGATCCACCTGGTTGAGAAGGATGCGGCCCATATGCGGGTGTAATTGTAATCTTGAGCGGCAAATCCGGGTTGTCGGCCATTTGCTTTGCAACGAACGAGTTTAAATTCATAGCGCTGGCTTCTTTGTAATTTTTGAACGGGACAAGAAACTTGTACGACGGTCCTGCCACCTCCTGCGCCTGCGGCCTGCCCATTTGCGCTTGTTTCATCTGGAATTTGTAAACAGACATTGTAATTGCAAACAAAAAATTGTACAAGGTTTGCACACCTTTTTTTCCGGGTTCATCAGTTGGTAATTGCAATTACCCAGGTGCTCCTTGGGCAGCGGAATGCCGAACGAGCTTTTGCATTGCAACGGTTTACTGTTGATTGCAGCCGCCTCGTTCGCTATTTCCTGCATCCAAATCGAAATGAATGTAATGTAATTTGCATTATTGTATTGTACGTACGCTCTTGTCGGGGACTCCTTGTTCTTGCAGATCGCGCATCTGGATTGCCAGCTGAATGTCCTCCTTTGTGAGCGGCGTTTTGCCATCCGTTTTATTCGCGTAGAATGCGGCGTTTTTAAGCAACTCCACTGCCATGTCTGCAAAAGCATTGTGAACCACTTATAAATTGTAATCTAAAGTTCAACTTACTTTCGGCGGCCGCGCTCAATTTTGTAACCACGTGCGGGGTGGCAGCCTCCAGTTTATGTTCATCCAGCATTTTCTTGACATCTTTTTTTAATGCATATTTTGATTTAATTTTAGTTTCTGTGCGGGTCGCGTCCATTTTGTGCTGAGGAATTGACAAATTTATTTGAATTGTCGTGGTCGCAATGGCAACGCGGAGACAAAAGACGGTATGGCATTGGTACAGCGAAATGAAAAGAATATTAATTAAAATTTGTTGCAGATTTTATTTCTTCCCATTCCGGAATGGTATGTACATGCAGAATGGAACTACGAGAGGAGCTCTGGCAAGGTACCACCAAAAGTCACGCCGGTAGTTTTGGTCCCGATTCTCCATGTTCCCAGTTTCGCCTTTGGATCGATTCCCCGCAGTGTATGGATAGGCTGGCCCATTTCTCGGTAAGTCTGCAAAATAATATTTACTTAAAATCTGCGCAAGTTAGGAAATATTATCACCTGGAATGGTGAATGATGATGATAAATGTAGGGTCGTGTGTCACATTTGTTAAATATGTGACAATGATTGTTATCGACAAATTACGTAATTGTTTTATTGGCAAAAATATCATTCATTTTTTACATTTAAAATCATCAATAGTCAGCCATAGAAAACAAGATGATAAATTATTTAAGACGGCGCGAATTTCCTGGAGCCAATTTTCGAAATTTTTCACTTGAAAGACCTGAGCTGGTCGACTTTGTCCGTTTCAATGTTGTCGGTGCCTTTTTTGGCTGAGGAAACAAATCTTCCTTGCTATGCCCTCCCAGTCCATTATAGTTGTATTCGCCCTTGTTTGATGCGGTTGGAATTATTTTATTAAATAGAGAATATTTTTCTAAATCAGTTGAGCTAGCTGCCTTGGTCACCATATTAGTTTTAGTCTTGACGGTGAATTTTGCTTGCAAAAAATTACTGTAGCCCGCACCTGTTTGTTTCAAGTTGAGATATGGCGAATCTGAATTCTTAATTTCCTGAACGCGTTGCATCTGCAATCAAAAACGAATTTTTAAATGCAAATTATAATAATTGTGAAAAATCATACAATGCTTGGAGATTCTTTGGCATTGTCATCTTCGAATGCTTCATTTAGATCAGGCCTTCGGGGCGCAGGGCTTTCAAAAATAACCCGATTAACTGAGTCGTCCAGATTCACTTGCCGGCCAGATTTTGCAATCAAATCAGCTAATTGCTGCTTCAATTCAGTACATTTTTGAGAAATCTTTTCAGATCCTTTCAACTTCTGCTGTAGTTGTTCATTATCTATCCTCAATTTTTCAACTTTACCTTTAATATTACGATAGTCGTTTTTGTTAGTTACGCATTGTCCAAATAACTTATTTGCTTTTCGATCCGTGTCAGCCAACTCCCTTGAAATTATTAAATTAATATTTGTTTGTTATGTTGATCAAGTATTGTTGTACTTTTGTAATACAGTTACCAATACACATAATGTCTTTGGATCATTGGTATCTGCTAATATATCAGTGACATCCTCTTCACATCCATTTATAGAAGTTCTGATATAGCTTAGATTTTTAATTTGCTCTTCTAATTTTCTAATATCTATCAGTACCTTTTCTCTCTCTCTTAGTTTGTCTTTCATAAACTGTAGTTGTTCTTTGCAATTTCTCATGGCTTTATCATTTTCTACTTTTCGAGCAAATGAATTTTGAAGCATTTCTCTGAAATATTTATAATATTGTCAATTATTTAAATATTTAAAATGTTATTGAAACTTACTGCAGTTTATAATTATTTGACTTGCACTTTGTATATTTTTCTGTATAGTTTGTGAGATCTTTATGCTTGAGAGATAATTGAAACTTTGTGTTATCAATTTTGGCTTGAAGTGTGACCGCATCATCTGGTATTGAATCAACATGCTGTGTGTTAAAATAGATCCTGTGCACAGTTTTACTGGTTTCTTGATGTCGGCATTGGGGACATGTTTTTGACCTAGGAATTTAATAACATAATTTAGTTTCTAACAACAATTAAGTGTGCATATTACCTTTCAATCCACTGAATTAGGCATACATAATGAAATAAGTGACCACAACTGGTTGTGTAAATTTCTGATCTAGGTAAAAATAGATCAGAGCAAATAATGCAATTTATATTCATACTATTTGCAAATTATATTACTTTTATAAAACGTATATGTGGTTATTGTAAAATGAGGTATATTGTATTTAGGTTAGGTTCTACGTCACCGTTTTGTTTCTTCAGTAAACGGTTGCTCTAGCATGCGACGTACTTTTGCTGTTGTTCCTGGAAAACGTGGAAAACATTCGGTGTTGAAGCGTTATATCGAACTGTGGCGAGGCGAAAAGTCACTTGAATAAGTGGACGTCTTTGAGTTTGCAGAGTATTAGCAGTACTGTGCAGCAGGTGTTCAACTCATGTTTATGAAATGTAGGAAAATCAGTTTCAGATAAAGCGCGTTCGTGGAGCACTTCAAAGATGGACCAATTATCTAACTCCGCTATACCCGTCCCAAGCCGGGGGCCTTATCATGCAAGTGATAAGGAAGGAGGAGGGTTTGAGGAATAATAACCTCATTAAAAAACCAGGGTTCAACTGGCTCCGGTTGATAGCACTCTGTAAGGGCTCCTGGTCCAGGGTTACAGGACAAGAAGAACCAGTGGGTGCTACCAAACTGTCAATGTAAGTTAAATCAACAATGTTGAAATTAGAAATGCATGACTAACAATGTTGTTTCTTCTTCCACAGTTATGCAATCGATTGATGAATGCCAAGTCAGCTTCCAATTGCAATCTTCAAGTTTATGGGGTCTTCATCTTCAGAATCAGCAGCTGTTTATTAACAGCAAATGTAAGTTGTGAAAATCCATGTTTACTTTACGAATAACTAACATAATCTGTTGATGTAGGTATGGAGTTCATTGCATATGCTGATGGCAGGTGATTAATTGCCCATCAACTCCAAGAAGGCCCCATTGTTTGGCATCCAACTTCCAGTCCAGAGGGAGCAGAGAGAGGGGTCCCAGGTTCCAGTAGCACGGCGTTGCTACCACCATCTCGTCGTGCAAATCACATGGTATGTATCACATTTCAATATAAGTTTCTTTATTGAATGAATCCATGTAATAATATTTTTGGAACTTGTTAGTAATTCATA
>JARJDZ010002251.1:0-26179 GCA_030264555.1 Aleochara sp. GC000083 | reverse complement strand
TCTTCTCTTCTCTCTCGCACCGCCGGCCGATCGAACAGGGACCAAGAGGCACGAGTGGAACCAGGGAGGGAGAGTAATCCCAGAAATAATCCGATTATCCATATGTTATCATCATGTTTTACATGAGTCCGGAGCTGGCGGCCCGAAAATTAGCAAACTTTTTACGGGCTGCATCCCTTCGCGTAATGGAATAGAAGTGCACGATAATTATCATCTAATTTCGTTACCTAATCGTTGCTGTTGTTGCAGACACGAGCTACTCGTACCATCCGGCGATCCATGATGACACGTTCGTCAGGAGGAAGCAGCGCCGCAATCGGACCACGTTCACACTTCAACAGGTAGGAATTGATAGTTAATTAAGAGCCAATCAATCGCTTAATATGATTACCTTCAATCAGCGACTCGACCAGCTATTATATATGTATATCCGTTGGGAAGCTCGTTTGAAATTGTTCTGGTTTGATGTGCGTAGCTGGAAGAACTGGAGACCGCCTTCGCGCAAACCCACTATCCGGACGTCTTCACCAGGGAGGACCTCGCCATGAAGATCAACCTAACGGAAGCACGTGTGCAGGTGAGAGAAATATTAATTTTGAATCAGCGATAAATGCCTCTTACCTTCTGCGCGTTTATTTTATCCTCCAAACTCCTTTGTTGCCACCCTCCCAGCCGCTCCTCCGATGATGATGGCGATTACGTTGTTTGACAAGTTAAGTATTATTGAATTTTAACTTTAATCTCTTCCTCCCATTCTTCCTGCGCGCTTCTTTTCCCTCCTGCGCGCACAGAGCGGCCTTTCGTTTCCATTTTAAAAAGTGCCCGTCTCCGCCCACCCTCGATCCTGACGTGAAGCGAATCCGTCGTCTTCATGCGCTGCCTGCTTGTCGCATCATATTCGCCGTGAGCTAAATGTCATCGGTGATGGCATCGTATCCATATGCAGCACTCGCAGCGGGGGCGGCGAGATGCGTCTCAAATTTCAAATTGCTCCGCCGCGAATAAGCCCAAAAGCAGGTACAGTCAAGCAAACCAATAATGGCTGGGGCGGTGAAATCCATACTTTTGCGGCTTCCGGGCAAATCCTTCCAGAAAACGGCGTTTCATTATTTTCCTGCTGGTTGCGCCCCGCCAAATCACACTCCACGTTTCCCGGCGTTAATTGAACGTGCTCTGCAAATCGTTAAAATGATAGACAGGATGAAAAGTAATGAGTTGATTATCTTACGAGGACGTCTCGTTGTTATTGTTGTTGTTGTTGTTGTTCTGATGGAGTGTTTCTGGCTGAGTGGAAGCGCTGTCATTGTTGTCGTCGAGTGTTTGCACATAATTACATCTGCACACATCTGATTAGCGCTGGCCGCACACGTCGCAGCAGGAACAATGCAGCAGGGTCGTAGATGGGTGGCTGGGGGGAAGCGCAGGAAAGCAGAAATAAACGAGCGAACGAGTGGCATTCAAATGAATGAACGTGTTGTAAGAGTGTTCAAGTGTGTAATTGTTCCGACTGGGGGTTCATTATCGCCGTGCGTTCTGCACCCCCCATTGGGCACCCTTGCCGCCATCATGCGCACTAGGTATGCGGACGCCCTTCTGGCGCTGCTGTCGTTATGGTGCCTTTGTTTACCACGTGCTCGCTGCGATCGTCGGCTAATTATTACGATTCAAATCCAATTAGGGCATCTTGATACATGCCCGAAGATAACTTAATTGCCGCACGTGTAATCTGATAGCAGCGACGCCGCCGAAATTAGATTAGCTCGCAGGGAGTTGCGGCTCAAAAATGGGAGCATTAAAACGGCGGCGTGCGGGTGCGTCCAATTGGGAATTGTTCGTTCTTCATGTCGGACGGTATGTGGGTGGCATGCTGCTCGCATGTCGGTCACGTGTACTTCAATTTTTCGGGCGTGAAGACGCACTCAAAATTTGCTCCGCGCGGCTGTGTACAGATGCGCGCACGTTTATTTTCGCAAATACATTCCCTCGGTGAGTGCGCCGAGGTCCCACGGGACGCGTCTATCTCAGATATCAGATATCAATTCGTGCCGCCGCACACGACACATACTCTCGCATTTGTGAAATGTTAAACGCGCGCACGTGAAATGCCCTTAAAATCCACCACCTCGTTTCTCTCACTCGTTTAGAGTATAAATGTCAATTTCAATTGCATTTGTATTCCGCCGCCAAAAAAACGAAGCGGGAAGAAGGTTGCGAATGTCGAATGGAAGGATGTGCGAGCCGGGGCGAATTAGTGTCAAAAACCTGAACGGGAAATTGTCGTTGATTCGATTGTCCTACGGATGGATCCTTGACCGGCGTTTAAACGCCCATCCATCACGTTCGGAATTGTCAAGTGCTCGTGCATTATGTGCGAAGAATTCTGCCGATCATGATCTAATAGCCTGCGGTAGCAACCAAATTTGAATTGTTTTGAATTGTACACGTACTCCATCCTCCATCCCTCGATGCCCTCCACTGGTTTCGCCTTATTGTAACGCCGTGTTCCGATATTGTTTCCATTGTGTTGCAAGAGTGCTTCATCCACTCCTCCCTCAACTCAAATCCCTGCTGGTCCTTCGGCAACATTATTCGCTGGTTAATGAGTTAACCACATGTTACATTCATTCCGTGTTTACATTCGGCGCTGTCGAGGAGCGCTTAGCGGTGCGAGGGTGCCGCAAACCAAACACGAAATCTATTCAATCAATTACCCTTTACAAACAGGCAATTCATTTTTGTTTGCTCGCAATGTTCTACTTGTTCGTTCCTCGAAGGCCAAACATTTGACGCCGCATTTGCTGCAGGTTTGGTTCCAGAATCGGCGCGCCAAGTGGCGGAAAGCAGAGCGCTTGAAAGAGGAGCAGCGTAAACGTAGTGGAGGCGGTGGTGTTGATGGGGCCCTCTCCTCCGAGCACGCCAAACACGATGTCACCTCGTCCGACACCAAGCAAGAAGTAATTAATTATCCATGCGCATCGACAAAAGTTAACGGCTTGTGCTTGTTTGCAGCGCGACGATGAAATCAATCCAATCAGTTCGCCGGAGACGAGCACGTTGATCACGTGCCGTGAAGACGGCGACGACGAGGTAGTCACGGCCGCCGACGACGGCGACGACGAGATGCTAGACGACGGCGAGAACGGCCGGTGTAGTAGCGCCGATGGCCGGAGTAGTATCGATGCATGTGGCGGCATTGTTGGCAGCGGTGGCGGCGGCGGCGGCAGCAATGGCGTCGCGCGACACATCGGCACGCCGCCATCCTCCCAGCAGCATAGTCCGACGCCATCGACCGCCGGCAGCGAGCATCATCTCTCGCATCACATGGGCGGCATGTCGTCGTCTCTCTTGCCGCCGCCGTTTCCGCACATGTTCCCCTTCCGCGCCGGAGTGATCGAAAGGTATTTATGCACATATTTCAATTAGTCATTCAAATGCAGCGCCGGCTAATGGGTTTCATTAGGGCGGCTTTCAATCTCGCGCCGCGCCGGAAAGACGCTGCGGCAAAAACAGGCGACTTACGTCGGCCGGCTCCCAATTTCCGCTCCGTACGGTTGTTATTTTCTTCTTCAATTCCAGCCGCCCCCTTCGCATCTTTTCATTTCGCCCGCAAATGCTGTTAAGGCGTCGCGCTTCGGCCTCCCGGGGAAAACATCCTAAGCTATTTTTCCACGCTTCTAATTTGTTTCCATGGAAATATCTTGAATTGAAAATAATTTATTCATTTTTTCGGGGCGCCGAACACAATGCGAAAAAAGCCACCAACCAGCGTATCGCTGGCGCGCGCGCTCATGTCGGCGGTGAACCCTCCCATGATTTCCATCACGCCGCCTCCCCCGTCTCCATCGCTACACGGCGGCCGCCTTGCGCTGCCGCTGCCGCCGCCCCCAATAATATCACCGCCACCATAACTGGAAAATATGCATATTTAATAAAGCAATCGCATCACTCGCCTGAACATTAACAATATTACAATTTTTTCGGCGCGTTTCGCTGCTCGTGTACGCGCTGTCCGCTCCACTTGCTTTTCGGCATATTCCTCGCATTTTATCGGCGAAAAATCCACGGGGAAAACTTTCCGCCAACTTCGTTTAATATTGGCCATTCGAAATCTTCCATAATTTCATATATTCCATTTTAGCATATGCCACCCAAGGACACGTGCCGCACATTACGACAAAAGTAGCTTAGTTGTTCCTGTATCCTCTTCACATTCGCCCTTTGTGCGTACTGGCATACACCAGCACGTTTCCACGCTTCCTCCATCCGTTCCGCTCGCATGACGATGGCTTATGTTCAAGTGCGCGTAAATTACAACGTTTGATAGGTCCATGCAGGCCAACCCTCAATCGCCAACACCGATTTCCTTTCTTCGCCTTATTAAGCTCGACTTCTGCCTGAAGGCAGGAAATAACTTGCAGCAGTATTGGTTTCAGGCCGATGATTGATGCATCGTCGCCAAGCTCAATGACAGCATCGACATCACCACCAACCTCTTTGGCGGTGACATCGGCGGCCGCAATCGCAGCAATGACTGGAAGCATAAGCAATGCGACTTCCTCGCCGTCGATGGTCAACTCAGTGGGTCTCACAGGAGTCACGACGACGCGCTCATCGCCGACGACGGCGCTCTTCTTCCCACCACACCTGGCGCAATTCTCGCCACCGCTATTCCCGACGCTAAAAGGTAGAAAATCTCTAAAGCGCAGTAAGATTTCAGATACATAAAACTCACGTTCGCAGGTTTTCCGGGGCTGTGCTCGTGCTGCCCGATCAAACCGCTCTCCACGCTGGGCACCAGCTTCCTGCAGCATCACTCCGCGGCGACGACGTCGGCCGGCGGTGCTGGGGGAATGATCGAAACGTCGTCGTCGTCGCCGACGAGCAATGATCAGCGCACGTCCAGCGTCGCCGAGCTGCGTCGCAAGGCTCAGGAGCATTCCGCCGCTCTGCTTCAATCTCTGCAGCATGTCGCCAGCTTCCAGCAGGCCGCTGCTGCAGGTCTGCACGGCCTCAACTTCCCGCTGCTGCCGCCGCTGAGTCTGCACCAGGCGCTCGCCCGCAAGGAAGCGCTCTCGCTGGACATCACCAATAACAACAACAACGATAAGGAATAGTATGAGCATTGAACAAAACAGAGACAATTATTACAATACGATGAGGTACTTAGTGCATGCGTTTCTAGAAAGTAGGCAGGTTATGAGTGCAATATTAATTATAACTAGGATAACAAATGAGTAACGCGTAACGGATAGGAGTAGCCAGTGCATTTTGTTCCATGTTGTCGCTTGTCAATTGCATATTACTAATAAAGAGAAAAGGGGGATGTTTAATCAAAATTGGATAGCGCCCATGAAGAAGCCCAATTATTTTATGATTAGCATTTCGCAAGTTCGCGGGGAATGTTATGAATTTAGATTTTCTAAGCGTAATCAATTAGAAATTCCAGTATTTCAGCAATTAAAGATAGCTAACAATAAGTACTTGCGGTACTTGAAGTAGAAATCGATGAAACGAAATCAAAGAAAACCTCACATAATTCTAAAGTTATGAAAGCCAAAAAGCAGTAGAACAAAAACCAAAGTTGTAAGTAAAATATGCTAGTAAGTTACATGAAGTGTGATTAAACAGAAATAAATTCGTTGAAATGAAAATATGATGTAAGCCACAAATTATTATAAACCTAATAAATTATTGATAAATGTAAAGGAAAAAAATATAAATATTAATAAAGAATATTTGCAACAAAAACTTTCTATCTTTGGTGTATCTATCCTTCTAACTTTTCAGATTCTAAGTTGGTTTTGCGAACAATGCGGAAAATGGGCAATTTACACCCTGCAATCTTCAATGCTCGAAAGTCTTTAAAAGTGGGCGTCGTAAATCAAAGAAGCCCGTCGAGGTAATAAATCAATTGGCCGTGAAGTTTGCAAAGTGCAATAATTTGTGAAAAACAATAAATTGTTGCGAAACTTGCTTAAAGTTTTGCCATAAATCGCGCGGGCACGAACGGTGAGGTGCGCCATTTTCGAAATGAAAAGCTCCTGTTTGGGGAGCGGCGGGGAAAGGAGGCGAAGTGAAAGCCACAAATTATAACTGATTCATGGCGTGGAGATGCATGAATTCGCTCATCTCCCCGCTCGGCGTTCGTTACAATAAACCAACAAGTGCTGTACTCGGATCTGCGAAAATCCCACTGGGGAAATGCAAAGAAAACCAATGCCACGGGCTACGCGTACAAGGGAACAAGGAAAAACGCAGCCCCTTTGCGCCGAACACGGCCAACGAAAACATTTAATTTCCCCGAGATATAAACCTGCGCAGGTGTGAAACGAAACTATCCCGGATTAAACAATTATGAAGCTGGGGGGTGTGGCGGAAAAACTAGCGCTGGCAAACGGACAACATGGAAAAATGCGGCCGGCATGAAAAATGAAAACGTAATTAATTAATTGCGTAGGCAGCAGAAAATAAAAAGGCGGCTGGAGGCGGCTGCTGGAGGAGCAGCAACACCTGCGCATTTCCATTTCGCAGTCGCACTTACTTGATTACAATTCCGCGCGCGCGAATACATCCATCCATGATTATGATTATTGTTGGCAATTTACCAGTTTATAATTTACAATTAGCAAATTGCCTGCTGCCGCCTCCGTCGCTCCCCGTCGACGGCATCCCGCTTGCACGCGCACGTTCCGCCTTCACCTGGTGCTGCTGCTGCTGCTGCCGCCGCCCCCGCATCCCCTCGGTCGATGGTTGTTGGCACGCCGGCTTCGGAGTCGCGCTCTTTCATTAGGCGAGCCGTCATTGCGAATGTCGTCGGCGCCCGTATCGGTGGCGGATTGCTGCCGGCACGGGGCGGCGAGCCGTAATTGCAATCGCTTCGAGTGACAAGCCGCCTGCATGAATATGTAATTTATATGCGTAAAGTTAATTTGAATTATTACCTTAGCCAGTCCCAGGCGGGATGGCTGCCGGCTGGGGTGGGTGGTTGGATGAGGTGGCGGCGGCTGGGAACCGCCGCCCCCACGTACCCTCTCATTTGTAGATGTAGAGCGCGGCTTGTTTCGTGGTCGGTGTGCGCGGTGCGGTTCATCGTGGTTTCGCTTACAGGCGCGCCTCCTCCACCTCCGTCGGTGGGCCCTTTTCTCTTCCTGTCCCATTCGGAATTTGGGTGTGCGCGCCGCCTCTGTGTGTGCGTGCTCCGGTGGCGGCGGTGCGAGCGCGCGAGTGAATTATGCGCTAATGTTTGATGATAATGTTGAAAGCAATTCGCAATTTGTAATCGCATACAATTAGCGTAATCAACACCCAGACTTGGCAACGGCAACAATAATGCAAAGTGATATCATAAATTAAAACATTAATTAATCTACATTATCGCCAATATTATTATTATTATTTTCGTTTTCATTAGGATAATTACTTATATTATTCAGGCACTTTTCGTCGACATCGTGCACTGATAAATTATCCTGCCATTGGCAACAGAAGTAATCTCTGATTTTTCTTAATTCAATTGCAATACAATGCAATATGCATGCAATACTGTAGTGATAACTGGGTTGCAATTCAGAGCAGCGATGCAATTTTGATCGTTTTGCGCACGGCATTCGTGTGGCCTTCCTTGAACTGAAAGTAAATACCTGAAAAATAATTAAGCGGATTAGTCAAATAAATGCTTCATTAAAATTAATTGAAAATTAGCGCGGAGTAATTAGAACCGTGTGCAAACAAGAATGGAATAAAGAAGTTAATCGATTTAAAAGAGGAATCGAAAAAAACAACATGTAATCGATTAACGGGAAGGATGATAGGATGATACCATTTAATGAAGCTGCCCCCGGGGAAAATCTGGAATGTGGAAAATCCTCGAGTACCGCCATAGCTCGCTCTATGAATCTCTGAATCTAAAAATAAAAAATACTTAAATTACGACGAAAATATAAACCTGACAAAATACTATCCTCTTGTGTTTGATATTAATGAGCACGTCGGATTGTCTGCAAATGTGATGATTTTAGAATATTTGGCTGCGCCGGGCGATTTAGTGGATTTGCACGCGAAATTGAATTTTGCAAATCGTAACTACTTGCAGCCGAACGTGGCCGACATGGAATTTTGATGCGAAATCCCTTCCAAGCTGTTTAAAGCGGCATTAATTTTTGCGTCCGCTTCGCCTAACAATGTTCTCGGCAGCGCAGGCAATTACTAATACATTTAATTCGGCGGGAATGAGATGCGAGCCGAATTAAGCGCGCTCAAACACAATGCGATTATTATTAATATTCGCTCGACAAGTTAATCAATTTCCATTTACATTATCCTCCTTCCAAAAGCCCCGGCTCGTTCCACCGGCGGCGGCGGCTTCGGCGGCGAACTCCTCTGCTCGAGTTATTCCTCGCATTTGAGCTTTTCCCATTATCCAGAGCTATTATTCCTGCTCGAGTTATTACTGTTAGTGATGGCGGCGAGGCGGAGGCGTAGGCGGCGGCGATGGCGGCACCGAACCCGACGTGGAGCAAGGGTCGAGGAAGGCGCACGGAGGAGAAAATCATATCCAAACCAATTATACGGTTAATTCATGCATGTAACCAGTTTGTAACCGGTTCGAACTTACAATTGCGCTTGATGCGCTCCAGCTGCTCGCTGGTGGCGTGCTCGTCCTGGCGGCGCTGCTTGATGGCGCGATGCTGCAGCAGGAAGTTGTCGGCGTGCGGTTTCGATTTCGAGCTGCCTGCCTGGAAAACGCAGAAAAAGAGAAACAAATAAGAAGGCGGCTAAACGAGGGATGCGAGCGAGCGCGGCGGGCGCGCAGGCAACGAATGAAAACCTATATGAAAAGTGATAGTTGCAAATTGGTGGGATTCCGCAGATAAGTTACACGTAATAGTGGCGGCGGCAGCGGCGGCGGCGGCGCCCAAAGAAAGAAATAAAGGCCATAAGTTCCAATTCAACTTTAGTTTATTTCTTTCTGCCTCCGCGCGCAAGCTGTAAGTGAAAATGTGCTGTGGGGGAGCGGCCGGGCTATTATTCACTGCGAGTGTGTGTAAATTTCGTGCCGGGCGCGAAGCCGCCTCCCGCATCGCTGCCCCCGCCGGCCGCGGCCCCGGGACCGACAGGGGGTTTGGCACGAATCGGAATGGAAATCGAAATCGTATATTTTTCGGAGCGCGACGGCGACGACGCCGACGCGCTGCTCCTTAGCGCGGCTCCTGCTGCGGCAGCAGGAAGGCCGAAACGAGCGCCCGCCGAACGGAAAAACAAGCGAAAAGGAAAAGATGTTACCACGCCATTTAACTAACTCCTTCCTGCGCTGGCTGCTTCCTGCAGCTGGGCTACTCCTACGGCCCCGCCGTTAAAGCAATAAAATATCAACATACTTAATTTCTCTTTTCTCGGCCGGCGCGCTCGCCGCGCTTCGCTGCCGGCCGGAGGTGGAGGAGGCGGAGGCGGCCGCCGCTGCTTGTGCCCGCATTACTTCTGCACGACTTCGTCTCGCCGGCTCTTCCTGCCGCGCGTACGGATAGTTAATCGTCCTGCTGACTCGCCGGCTGCCATTCCGGGGCCCGCGCTCTCTCGCGTACCGATTTTATTGTTTCGACGCTCCGGCTCACAACTCCGCCCAGCCACTTAACATCCCCGAGAAGGATGTAATCGTTTGCGAGAAGTCGTCGGGAACGCGCGCGCCGCCCCAACAGCAGGAAGCGCGCAGGAAGCCCCGGCCCTTCGCCGGCTCTACGAGGACGACGACGACGTCGGCGGCGGCGGTGGCGGCGAGCGCGCGATGGATAATAGAGGCGGATAATAAAAACGAAGGCTATTAGCCTGCTAAGTGCTCGCAAAGTGATCTTTTCTCTGCCGGAGCAAAAAACGATCTCCGCGAAATGAACGCAGCGAACGAATGAATCGTCGCTCTGGATTCTGATAATCCATTAACTCGCAAATGAAAGCAGTTAATGTTCCTGCTGTTTTTCTTCTTGCCGTTCCGGCTGCGCACCCGCCCCCGCCTTTCCGTTACACTACTTGCTAGCGTTGCTGCTGCCCCACGGCCTCCACGGCCGCCTTCTTCTCGGATAAAGTGAATGCTAATGATAATGATCATGTTAATGCTAATAGCAAAAGTGATTTGCTTTCGCAATTTCCTGTCCGTGATTTTCTTATGTAATTTCCTCCTCTTTTCGTGCTTTCTCTTCATTCGATGTTTTTCGGTCGTTTTGCCATCAAATCAAGACATTTATCCATTGTGCAATTAAACATTCAGTCACTATTTTCTCCCCTCGATGAAATATTGCGAAAATGAGCTCTTATGACAGCCAGGACAATATTGTTGAAAGCAGTTTCCTCAAACTAGATGGTCAATAAAAAACGTTTCCAGGAATATCTTGAAGAGCTGAGGCATTTCCGGAAAACCAGGTCGTATCCAACTTTAATTTTTACGAGATGTCCTGCCATTAGATTCTGTTGGGATCTCCTAAAAATAGTTTCCAGAGAATGAATCATTAAACCTCTAAGAATACGAGACTTCTAAATTGATTTTAACTAATGGAAACACAGAAAATGTTGAACTAGAAATTAATTAAGTGAATAATGATCACTCGACCACAAACTACACTACAATACTATAATAAAACCCAAGCGAGTATAATAGAGTAGAAAGGGTGGACTTTGAGGAAACGACTCCTCGAGGACATTTTAGCTGAAAACTGCAGCTGAATGAATCTAAATGCGTTAAAAGTTTCCTGCAATAAAACCGCATGTGCCGCCCGCACCAAACATATTCCATCATAAAAATTTCCTGCTTTTTGTGAAACCCAACCGAATAAATCTAAATGAATTCTATAAAATCGTTGATTCGAGCGCGACGAGTTCGTGAACAGCATTCACCCACACACGATGATATACAGAATCGGCGGGGGCGGCGTGCACGTCCGCTACTGATTCAAAAGAATAAATGCCGAAATCCAACGCTTTTGATGGCGTTTTTGGCGGCGAGCGCGAACACCGGATATCCGCGCTTCCTTCCCAGTGCTCCAAGCACCACCAGCAGCCCCCAATGCGCGCCCCCGAACGCCCATCGCATTGCGCCGCCGACGATGGCCGGCCATTTCTCATGCCATCCTCCCCGTGATGCGCGCATTCATGCAGGCGCGCGCGATCGCCTTTCGTTATTGAAATTCAAATTGGCAATACGCGCGCATCGGCTCCAAGGCAAAGACATCATAAATAATATGTCACCGGCGAGGCGACCCGTTGCCGAAAGGGCGCTGCTTTCATCCTTTTGTTCAGACGGCGACAACGACGACGAGATACGAAGCGATGCAAAATTAATGCGTTTGATTCGATTTGTTTCGATTCTCAAATGCAGACACGAAAAACGACGAATAGAATTGCTGCACGGAAGCAATGGTCCTTTGTTTTCGGTGCGTTTGTGCAATGATGGATTCGATATTCTGAAAGAGTCGAGTGTTCTCTCGAATTGTCGGGCATTTCCAAAAGCTCGTAATAAATCGCTCGATCAAAAGCAATCATTCTCGGCACGTTATTAAGATACGATGAGGAATGTATTAAATCTGTGCCATAGGGGCGAGCACTCGTTGCCAATGATTAGATAACACTTCCATCCATGTTTCCAATCAATTATTCAATGCAATTGAACCCGGAGTTGTCATTACTGCTTGTAAGAGGGGGTGCGACCAGTCGGGGTCGTTATGTGGAAATAATGCTATCATAAAATTCCGCTCTATCAACATCATCATCGATATCAATGCTTCGGTGGTTTCATCAAGTTCATTGAAAACTGCAGAATAACCCTTCAAGCTGGGGCGCTTCTTGATTCCAGCTCTCCCTGCCATATTTCTTCCATTGGCAAATTAGCATACATAAATGAAAAATTACATTTTCATCTGGGCAAAAAATAATTCCAGCCCGAGAGAGACGGGGGCGATGGCAAGCCGAATGTCATCATTATGTATGATATTCTATTGTGCTTATTGTACGTAATGGATTTCGCCCTCGCATTTCACTCCCTCGTTTTTCTTCCTGCTCCCGAATCGGCTCATCCCTCCACTCGAAAGCTGGTCGACCGCCCGACCGGCGATGCGGTATACTCACTCACTTCTTCTATTCACTTGTATTTTCGCTTCTATTCATTGGCGTTTTAAGTGTAACTGGTGCGGTTTTGATGGCGCAGGAAAGAAAGCCAGCAAGCAAGCAAGCCAGCGCAAACAAACAATCTGCCATGCGCCCCCTTCGCCGCCTCCGCGCGGCATCGCAGGCCACCCTTCGGCATCCGCATCGCACTATCCGTTATCCTGCGACGCAATCCGCTAGCCCCATCGTCGTCGCACCCGTAGCCGGCCGGCAGGGCTATTAGTTGAATGGAATTCCGAGCTTGATTTCGATGTCGAGTGAGTAAATCTCTCGGAATCCTCTTGAAACGCAACATATTATTACCATTATCATTAATCTCTTTCTTCGGCTGCTTTCCCTCCAGCCCACCACCACCACCTTCACCAGCGTCGTCGCCATCGCCGCCACCAGTGTGCTCGACGCACTTTTTCGCTATCTTCGTCGCGCTCGCGATCGTCAACGTCGAGGCGATGGGCATTGGAAACGAAGACGCCACCAGCAGGCACTGCAGGAGTGGATAGGAGTAATCTCGCCGACGATGATTACCCAATGATGACGGATGAAAATTCCATTTCGGATACAAAATAGACTTTGCCGCTGCGCCGCATTCGGCGCCGCGTCCTGCTGATCCCCTCATTTCTCATTGTTTCGCTTCTTTTATTAGCTTAAACTCCCAAGCAAAATGCGAGCGAAATTAATGGTTTTCTTATTTACTTCGCCGAACGTCGAATTGCATTCGATTTTCCTTTCCGCATTGGACTACTTAGGGCCGCGCTACGATACACAAGTATTCCCAATTGGATGCGCTAATCGCATTGGGGGATTTCTTATCACATCAAAACCGATGGGTGAAATTTCCGCGACAGAAATAATAAGCCAACTCACCGAGATTTTTACCGGTTGCAACGTTTGCAAATGATTTGGAAGTGATTTGTCCGCTTTCCCTGTAGTCGAGGTCTTGCTGGTGGCGATCCTGACGGGCGCGTTCGCTGTTCTGGATGACTCCAACCGTCGCATCTTCTCCACTTCGATTTCCCTCGCAATCAGTTGTCGATTAACATACGATAACTTCTTGGTATTTGCCGATGATATAACGAAATCTTCAATGTTTGGATCTACAAGACATTAATTAAAATAGCAATATAGTTTTGGGGGACCTGGTGCACGAACCAAGGTTAAAAACATAGGTGCCATCAATCTGTCGCTCCTGCACGTAGTTCAACCCGTAGTCGATCATAGCATCGACGATCCTTGCAAGCTCCGTCTTCTCCTTCGGCGTCAACAATTGCAGATTAACAGGTCGCAGGACTGGTGTGATGATCGCATTCAGCAGCGGCATCACGTCGATGAGGACGCTGGTCCGGCTGAGGAAGGCGCGCACGCGGCACGGCATCGTCCGCAGCAGGTCGGCGACGCCCGCGTGCACCTTGGTCCGCTTGGTGCGCACCTAGAACAAAAACGCACGCGCGCACATCCGCGTGGAATGAGAAAAATGTTGCGCATTAATATAAAACAGCTGAAGTAGCCTCGGCGCAAAGAAAGCCGAGGCCGGAAAATGAAAAGAAAACTCGTTAGCCGTAAGCAAACACGTTTAACGAGCCGAATGCATAATGCATTAGATCATTAAACGCTTTCTTTCTGCCGGCCGGGGTGGCGCGCGCGAAGATCCGGCTGGCACAAATGAATGGCATGATGCTTTTTAGCAAATGAAAAAATTCATTCTAAATGAGAGCGATCACACGCGGAGGCGCAGGTTGGACGTGGGGCGCAGGGCTGGTGGCCCCGGTGGTTCGGTTAACCTGGCCGGTATCAATTAGTAAATTGCAATTAAAAAATTTACAATGATGCGGTCGTGCAATACACGAGACGACTTTCATTCGTAGCACGGGCGCATTCCGGAATGCAATGTTTCTTTAATGGACCGAGCGTCGTTATGATATTTAGGAAATAATTTAAGCGCATTAACTTCAGCCCCCACGAAAAATCAATGTAAACTTTTAAATTTGTCCGGCAGTATGCAAGCAATGTTTTCAAGATATTACTTAAAAATTTACCTCATATAAAACAGACGGATACAGAATCTTCGCACGTCCTGTAACATTCTTCCCAGTTGCAGTCGTCTGAGGGGTACTTGAAGTGGGTCCACCCGATGCAGCAAACATAAAATGCCACATGACGAATGCATATGGCAAATAGGTCGACAAGGAGTAATTCTGTCCAGCGCCAATCGCACTCGTCAGCTCATCGTGCAAGCAGAACCATTCCAGGGCAGTGCTTGTCTTCTCCATGGACGAATCTTTCACCTGCAGGTGCACGTAATTCTCATAAACCCCAGCAGCTAAGCGATCGTAGTCGCCAAAGCTGTAAACGCTCTCCAACATCATCGCCCTACGCTCATGTAACTGCTTGTTCTTCGCCATCGTGAACACATCGTTCCATACCTGGAACAAGGGTTTCTGCACATCCTTCCGCCCAAGATGCTCGCTCGCTAATACGTCTTCCAGCTTGATAACAGAGCGTTGATTCTTGAGAAACTGCAGGGAACCCAAGGCTGATCGCACATCCATGCGTGCCTTCTCGCCGAGTGCGACAAGTGCAGATTGTGACACCTCGACGCCCTCACGTACCGCCACCTCTTTCAGACGGATTGCTAACTGTGCTGGTTGCACAGGAGGTACGTGGAGGACGATGGCGTGTTGTCGAAGAACGCGTAAAGCTGGTACATACAAGTCGTTGCAGATGCATACGATGGGGCGCTTCAACTGCTTGCATTTCTTCTTGCCTTTCCCTTTGTACTGACCGGTTGCGTACTTCACCAGGAAGTCGATTGCGGGTTGTGGTGCGCCGTCTATTTCGTCGAATATGATGCAGTTGGGGCGCTGCTCATGATTGAGCACCGAAGACATCGTCGTAGCGTTGTCCAAGACTGCTCGAAAGCTGTCAACGCTACGTTCATCGGAGGCATTCACCTCCAGGGGTTTGTAACCAGCATGTCGGGCAATTATATGCGCTAGGGTTGTTTTACCAAGACCAGGAGGACCGGCAAGCAATGCTAATTTGAACTTCGGTCGGCCATCACTATCTAGGTCAAAGATGTCCCTCATATTGAAATTTCGGTTGTTTGTCTGCTTGTTTTGAGGTACTTTCTTGTGAAAAACCACTTTATCCCAGAGTTTAATCCAGTGGAGGAGTGTTCTGTTAGTTGATTCATCACTGATCAACTCAAGATACTTTTGGGGCTTGTACACATCACTCCAGAGTCTCTCCTCCTGAGACTCCAAAATGTCATCCTGAAGTTCAAACTCTTGCCCTTGTAATTCATGTACCTTTTGCCATATATCTTCACCATTAGTAAATTTTGATGATTCATTTGATGCTAATATTGAATTAATTGTGTTTCTAATATCTTCTTGCTGATACTCCTCAGAGTGGCATCGGACATACACAAGTGTATCATCAGTGCAAGTCAATGGTACACAAGGGTAATTTGGATATCTGAGTGAAATATTATGGCAACAATTTACAGTACCTGTGTTATTTGAATTACTGGCAGAAAAGTTGAATGAGGACTCTTGGTTTTGTTTTCGCAGTTCAATTATGTGTTCAATGAGGGCAAGTTTTTCAAGATTTTCATTCGTATTTGGCTTTAGCTTCTTAGGTTTTGGCAGTTGAATTTCCTTTAAAGGTGATACATCCCTGAAGAGTCGTTTTCTAGTGGTGTCTTCAAATTGACTTACTTCTTCAAAGGGATTCTCATTTTCAATTGTTGCTACAAAGTGTAGTGTTTAAGACAATTGAAAAATATGAAAACTGAAATTACCTTCATTTCCATTTGTTGGCACTGGCTCCGCGGGACGAGGGGCCTCTTGGGTATCACGTATCAAATCGAGTTCATCACCATAAAGCAGATCGAAATCCTCTTCTTCATAAAATTCACTCATTTTAACAAATACTGCACAAACTATGTTTTACGAGGTTACCTTCAAAGCTTCTCGCGCCAAAAAGTGTAACGGTATCATGGACGTCCGCGAACGAGTAGCACGAGTAGCGTGTCCTGGCGTGAACTAGCGTTGACTAGCGTGTCCGTTGACGTCGGTAATACAGAGCGCCTGAGTTTGGTCCCACGTTGCAGACTTGATTTGCAACTCGCATACTAACTACCTAGCTCTACGTATTGATCCATTTCCTGCTTTGCGTCAGCGCGCGTATTCGCAGATTCATTCACTCAGGGAGGTAGTCAGACGTAGTGCACGTTTTGTCACGCAAGCAACTCAAATAGCCGCCGCCAAGCGCTATCCACTCTGCCAAATAATCACTATTTAATGTAAGTAAACCATTTATCTGTAACAAATTACAAGATTATTAGTACAAGCACGTGCAAGTAGCTTCAATGAAATAACCTAGTGCGCTAAATGGGAAGAATTGTGTCGGGGTCACCTTTTGCACTTGTACTTCACGAATTACATAATACCAGCTTAAATTACATCAAGGGCTGAATTTGTGAATTTCATTTCAAACGCAAATTCGTGAGAAGTAATGCATGCAGTTCAAATTATTTGTAGAGAATTATTTTTGAATTTGAAGAAACTGGTGCCAAAATGTTATATAACGTAATTGAGAATAGATGCAATCATGGTCAGTGGGTGTATTGTTTAGGGCCCACTATTTGCAAACAATTCGAAATATGGGCTCATCATAATTCAGCTTATCAGAAATTCTCTCAAAAATTTTCTTGGCGGGGTGTGACCGAAGCGCGCACCTGTCCCAATTCTAGAAAGTCGACCTACTAACTATTAAAGGGATCAAGAGGGCAGATGAGGACCCAAATAGTCTTTAAGGTTAGATAACTCCACGCAGCGCACGTGTTTGCACTTTACACTTGGCGGACTTTTTCTGCAGTAGTCACGAGCGACCGTTTAACGTTCAAGGTCGAGCCCCTCTCTACTCATTACATTCCGATTAATCATCAGCGTTTCGTTAATCGCTTATCTAAATTTTCCCATTGCGAAATGGGTTTAGTGCCATCAAAGTTCATGTACTTAAGTGCGCGTGGGTGCCTAATTACGTCATTTGCATTTCAGTTATTAGCAATAAACAATGGGTGTCCCAGCCGGTGATGTAGAGAAGGGCAAGAAGATCTTCGTCCAACGGTGCGCGCAATGCCACACGGTGGAGGCGGGCGGCAAGCACAAGACCGGCCCCAATCTGCACGGTCTCTTCGGCAGGAAAACCGGACAAGCGGCTGGCTTCGCCTACACAGACGCCAACAAGGCGAAAGGTACGTTTCCACTCGGTTGCCTAAAAGTACTCTTTCTAATTGCGTTTCATGATTGCAGGAATTACATGGAATGAGGATACGCTGTTCGAGTACTTGGAGAACCCAAAGAAATACATCCCGGGCACCAAGATGGTCTTCGCCGGCCTGAAGAAACCGAACGAGCGTGGAGATCTAATCGCGTACTTGAAGGCTTCTACCAAGTAAATCATGACATGGTAGTCGATGGTCATTTAGTGAAATTGTAATAAACTAAGGATTAACTTATGTATATTGTGGAGCGACATAATAGTATTTCATTTCATCCAACCAATACGATGTAATAAACGTTAAATTTTATCGTCGGTCAATTGCAGTGCGATATTTACAGCACCCAATTGTGATGCCAAATATTTATAGATGTAGGGGATTTGTATGGCGGCGATGTGCTCGGAGCTTGAGCACAACGAGCACGTGTCATTTGAGAGGCCAAGAAGCGACTTGCATTTCGTACAAATGCACGCCTAACAATAATCAATTAGTTGGGCACAATTAAAGCAGACTGAAAATAATAACGTTAAATATACTCACGGTAGTTTTGTCGGTGCAATGAAGCAGTCTGTCTTGCAGAAGGAAGCTGCTACCATGGCTGATCAACGAGTCGCGTTCCATCTCCCCGAAACGTACACCTCCACCTCGCTTACGTCCCTTCAAAGGCTGTCGCGTCAGAATATCCGTGGGGCCTGTCGAACGCACCTGGAACTTATCCGAGACCATGTGCCTCAAACGCTGGTAGTGGACCACTCCGAAGAAGATTCGCGACGTCATCATTCGACCATCAATGCCGGAGTACATCACTTCAGTTCCATAGTAGTCGTAACCAGCGGCTTCCAGCAGTCGGCCAAAGTAGTCGATGGCGGTGTCGTCCTCGTTGAATTTGAACGGTGTAGCGTCATGTACAAGTCCGTACAAGGCTCCACTCTTTCCTGCCATCAATTCCACCATCATAGCGATTGTCATACGACTTGGAAAACCGTGCGGGTTGAAGACGATGTCCGGCACGAGTCCGGACTCCGTGAAGGGCAAATCGATGGATTGCCAGCGCTGCGAGCAAATGCCCTTTTGACCGGCACGTGATGCAAATTTGTCACCCACGCTGGGATTACGCTATTACAAATAACATTTCAGTATGACGAATAAAAATTTGTCTGGTACTTACAGAAAGTCGATATGTCAGGCAAACGGTGCGATTTTTCTTGCCAAAGTCTCCGCATAAACGAACCATGTCAATGTAGGAATCCTCTTTGCTCTTCGCTTTGATCACCTGATACGTATTTTTGTCGCCGTTGAAGAACGAATATAAGGGCTTATCCATTTCGATTTTTCTTCCAATGTAAGGTAAACCGTCAGTGTCGAGATATTCGGCGAGCTTGGCATTTTGGGGATCTCGACTGAAGTAGCTTGAAGAAGATTCTAGCTCGATGAATTCGCTCTTGTAGATGCAACCGTGAGCAAGTCCACGTTCATAGGATGATTTGTTGATAATCATAGCGTCTTCCATATCATATCCCTATAGAAATATATATTAAAATTGTGGCAACAGTAATTTTTATGGTCATATTTTGCTGTACTTACAGTATAACTGATAACAGCAACAATTGCATTGGTACCCATTGGATAGTCATCAAGCTGAATATTATCATGATGTACTGGTCGAAATAATGGGCTGGTGGGCGTTTGTAGTCGATACAATTTGCTTTCAGCTTGCAAGGTCCAGTTGTGTACTGGAGTACCCATTGTTTGTTTACCCATCTGACACTGGTACATATTTCTGGGCGATTGGTTGCAATCGGGCATCGGAATCAGGTTGGCAAGATTGGATAAAAATGCTGTTTTTCCAAGTTCCATGTGAGTCGTTACAGGATGGCATTCCTCTGGTATTACGCAAATATCCATGTAGACCTAGACAAACATTTGTGTTCTTACAGTAGTCAAAATAAAGAAGAGAAAGAATATTTACCTGTTCAAAGGTGCCAATGTACTCAATTTTGTTAGCTTGCAAATTGATAAGGGGCCTGACCATACGTGCGGGTCCAGTGAATATGTAGATGCCTTCAAACTGTTTCGTATTTTCCTTGGAGAGATTGACAATTTCAGTGTGCTCGGGAATAATGCCATCGACCTTCATCAAACGTAGATTGGCGACGGCTTCTTTCACCTTTGCAGTGGGCAATCTTCCAACCAATTTGCCATTGATAACTACCGGAAGACCTTGTTTACTCTCACGCAGCGAATTCATCCCCAAATTGGTTAATATCTCTGGAATCTTGGCGACTTTCTTTGGATCTGGGCATTTCGTTACAACGCAATTCATAGTCAAATGATTAAGCAATCCACAAGGCGCCCCATCGGGTGTATGGACCGGACAGATAAAGCCCCAGGCATCCGGTAGCAATTGGCGTACTTCAGTCGTACGCATCTCTTGAAAGAATGATCCTCGATGCACCGCCTTAAAATGCGACATATATCGCATTCGGTTGATGTTCTCAGGTACAATTGTCAAGCCTTTATCCTGCATCAACCCCAAACCAGAGGCTGAATTCAAATTCCCAGTGGCAAGCCACGCTTCCATCGACTTTTCAAAACTACCCGACATTTTTGCTGCTGCTTTCAACTCGGTTAATGTAGCCAACTGCCTCTTCTGCAGGTTGCTCTTCATAATGTACAACCACGTCTGCATCCTCTCCTTGAGTATCTGCAGGTAGAGATGCCCTCCGAGAAGCAGCTCCTGCATCATGACGCTATCGACACCTTCAGGTTTAGCGCCTCCTTGACTACATTTGAAGAGCTTCTGCGTCATCAGTACCAGCATGTTGAACTTGTCGGCGTTGTCCTCCAGGTGGATCATAACGCAGTTCTTCATTATGTAATCGCAAATCTCGATGTCTGTCCACCAGTGTGGGCATTCGTAAAATTTCACGCGGAAGAGTTTGCCCAAATACGAGCGGCATTCGTCGTGGGTGTGAAGATCCTGCTCGTGCACGATGCGCAGCATGTGGGAGACGCAGTTTGCATAATGCAGGTCCGTTTCATAGCCAGCAAGTAGCTGCTGGTAAATATACTGGTCTGTGTAGTCACATAAGCATTTCAGCATCATCGCCAAATGAGCATAGTAGAGAATTTTCCTGTGGCTAAACATGAATTTGACGGTGCCATCCGTGACGTAGTGCAGAACATTATTCTGTAGAAGGAAATCTGTATAAGTACTTGCATGATACAATCAAATGGATGACTTACAGTAGAAGTTTCATCATCTTTAACACATCTCATTGTGACACCCAAGTCAGAGAAGAGAGGACCACGCGATTTCCAACCTGAACGACAAATTGCAATTGGATAATTCCTGCGGGTCATCAACAGCATCCTCACGAGTCGCTCCAAGCCCTTTATTACAAAATATCCACCCCATTCTTGCTCATGCTCTCCATTTTCAACCAATTCCTTTGGTGTCATGCCACCTAAATGGCAGCGTTTTGACTATAAACATAGAGCAATTAATAAAACATAAATATATGTCCTATTTATCAGTACCTTAAGCATTATGGGAATTTCACCAAACTCTTTGTCAAATGGGGTCTGTTCCATTCCATTTATACTCCAGGCAATTCTAGCAAGCAGCCTACCTTTGTAAGTTGCTTGCCTTTGGCGGCACTCACTGGGTAGAACAACCTGTTTCTTAATGCCAGTGCTGCCATAAGGAACAATAGGCTTATTCAGCTGGACATTGGTTATTCGTAGAATGATGCGATCATTATTTGGCATATCAAATTCAACTGGATTCAGGTCAGCCACTGCTAAATCCAAGCCTTCATCCAACATGAAATTGAATGAATCTGTGTGTGGAGTTCCCAGTTTTTGGAGTAGCTAAATAGAAAGAAGTAAATATAAGCTTACACATAATGAGGAGATTTGTTGTGGCACTCACTTCATTTTGATTCTTTGGGGGCTTTCCAAACTTGGGAGACGTTAAATTCTTGAGGGAAGGTTCCTCCAGGATCTTCATCGCTGCAATATTTACACGTTCCAGGACCAATCAAGATGTTTTTGGAGCACTTATTAAACTTGGGATGACCAAATGCTTACAAACTGAAGACTGAACGAACCATGTGTAAATTGTGTGGTTAGAGTAAACTTGGAGCGTTGTGTATGACGGGTTGCCTAGCACAATTCACGATTTATCTAAAATTCAAAAGGATCCATCCTATTTTGAAAGTCTAAATTAGAAAACAACTATGAACCAAACTTTAACGCTTCTTCAATGATACAATAACGATTTTAGACAATTTTATTCGACATGAAATGAGTGATTAACAACAATGAATACATAAGAATTTAATATTATTGTAATGGGAAAATCTTGAAGTAGCAAAGACATGTAGGACTATCGAATTTTGTTACCTATGCCTTTGTCTGAATTTATTGAAACACAATCCTGGGTTTCAATGGGGGAAGTACATTAGCGTCCATATCGCGATAATAGGCTTCTCCGTAGATTGAATTGATGTTTACAGGAGTTGACTTGAATTTGTCCTTATTTTGCAAAATCGGATGAAGCGGTACACGCTTTGGCGCCTCAGTTGGCGAATCCATACTGGTACTGGTACCAGGAATGGGTATTTCGGGCGAAACAAAAGTAGAAGGATTATCTTTGCGAGGGGACGCCATGTTACCTTACTCCGCGAAATTTTTCTCTAAATGATATTTTAGCTCAGTTGTCATCACACACAGCAACCCAAGATTATTTTGCAAAACGAAATCGGAAACACTATCCATGAGCGGAAGTGTATGTGACGCCCCTTTCAACCGGATATTCGAATTTACCCAATAGCAATTTGGAAATTTAAATTTGGCGCGTTTAGATCAGCAAATAACGTTGGAGATAAGCGACGCCCAAAAACAAAAGCTAATATTGTTTAGACAAAGAATTGAGAAGCGTTCAGTAAATCAAGTCAGCGGAATCAAATCATTCAAACGCGAGACGAAAATGTTTATCGAGATCACATCGAAGCCCAAAAAGGTTTTCTTCCCATTTATAAGAGGTACGTTCGATCCAAAAGACTACATGCCTGCAAGACTTGAAGAAAAGCTGCCGAAAAAGCGGCGCCGTTCATGGACTCATCGCAGCAATTATTGTGACCATTGCGTCATTTATTACTTGGAGCTGCTTTTCGCGCTCCTCGCCAAAGACGATGTGGACTCGGAAACGTTGAAGATGAGATATCGCATCCTGAACAAGGTGCTCGACGAGCTGAAGCGCTAAAATGGGGCCTGGAGTGACATTGTGGACGCCGAGTTGATACGTCAAATTTAGCTAACTTGATTCTGTTCGATTCTATTATACAATGTAGTTGCAATATGAGTGTCATTAATAAATGCGTTTCTGCGCTAAAAATGTTATCGGGGGGAAGTGTGAATGCATTGCGCGCGTTGACAATGAATGGCGAGCGTCGAAGTCGAATGTCAATGCGATTCATATTTCAGGCCGGCGCCAGCGGCCCCCGCGGCCTCTCCGAGAAATCGCGCGATTCGTCTAAATGAATTAAACGCCGGCTGAAGAAGGCACGCGGCCGCGTACGCCCCGACATTAAACTTGCACGCGCTGATCGAGGGGGCGGCCTGCCGAATGGTCTCATGCATAATGAGCGAAGACGTGGGGCCCGACGCGCGCGGGCGGCGGCGGCGACGAAGGCGGGCGCGGCGAAGCAGGCCCATTATGCTCGAGCGTTTCATCACCCCAGGAGTCCGAGTGCCATTCGTGTGCGACGCGGGTGAAATTGTTTGCCTTGGCGGGCGGATATTATTTCGCCGTTCGCATTTCGCCCCCCGACACTTATAAAGGGGATCGATGCCGCCGCCAGCGTGTTATTTCGCAGCGTAGTGCAGAGCGAAGAGCCCGCCCGAGCGCCGCCAAGACCTAGACACTCTTATCTCAGCGAGTCCCAGTCGGACGCGTCGTAGTCGTCCCGCCAGAGCACCAGCACCCGGGGTGCGTCCACCGTCAGCGTGCCGCCGCCGAAGAGGCGCATGCTTCTCTGTCTGTTGTAGGTGCGAGGCGTAACCGAGAGATGATGATGATGATGATGCCGGCTGGAGGACGTGCCCGCCGCCGCCAGCTCGTCCTCATCGCCGTGAGCGTGTGCTGCGCGCTGAGCGCCCTGCTCGCCGCCGACGCCGTCCCCGTCGAGCTGGACGGCGTCGCGGCGCTGCACGAGGCGCACCAGCACCTCGACGACGACGACGACAAGGGCTGTCGAGGTGGTGGTGGCATTGCCGTGAAGAAGAGCGCCACCTCCGATAACACCCACGACCAGTATCCTGACTATTTGCTGGGCGTCAAGTATGACGAATATCCGGTAAGTTTCGCGCGAAGTACACACACACACTCATACACAAATGAATTTTTGCCGGTACATTCTGCACAAACATTTGCTCGCGGATTTCGGTAAGCTCTTTCAGCGCGCCCATCGCTGCGTTAACATCATTGCAAATCCAGGATAAACGAGTAGTTTATTGCAACAACAATCCGGCCGAGATAACGCTCGAAGTTGGGAGGAAATTCAATATGAAGTACACGCAGTATCAACGAGCACGAATGATGATTGATTTAATCTTAGTGCAAACTACTTTTTTTGCGGCTGCAGCTCATTTGCAAATGAACGATCAATCATTGACGAGGCGTGCAGTTTTTTGCGAATGCGCAATAAGTAATTTTTTGATGAATTACTTCCCATATCTCATATTAATAACGCTATAAACGAGTTCTGAATGAAAAGCTAATCGAAGGAATGAAGAACGACCATACAAATATCTTCATGAAATTGTATTCAATTTCAATTGCTTACATCGTAAACGAAATATTTCAATTTATTCACATGACTGACATTTTAGCTTTAATTTGACTGCTGCGTCAATTTGACATGTTCGCTTCAAGGCTTCATCGAAGCAATCATTGGTTGTACATAGATACGCGTTCCGTCATATTGTTTGCTCATTATTACGTGTATAAAATAGATATTTTAGAGCGTGTTCATTGCGAGCGACCTCATAAACGGAAGTGGGCCCGTGCGACAATAAAAAAAGGGGGCGCCCCTGCACGTCGTACAGACGCGTCGAATATTTATTATACCATCAATAATGCATAAAACTGATAAAGTCACAATGCGATCTCGCAGGTGGAATTAGCCGAGAGAGAGGTGCCGAGCATGGGAGTTTTCCATCTTGGGAAAATTGCAATTTATCCGCGCGCGCTTCGATTGAATATTTTCCGGCCGCCCCTCTTTTCGCAGAAGCAATAAAAATAGTTAACCCCCAAGCGCCAAATGACTTCAACAACAATTTTTCGAATCATCCACCCACACATGAGGTTTGTAATCGATTGACGTATGGATTGTTGATTGCAGATGATCGTGCCGAAGAAGCGCGCTGCGCTGCTCATCGACCGACTGATGGTTGCCCTCCAGCATGCGATTGAAAACGAAGAAGGCAGAGGGGTTGCTTCGCGTGGAAAAGCGTATGCGTTGCGATCGGATGATACGGTGAGTACCGATATGTGTGCGCTGGTGTAAAAACATTTGCATAGGTTTCGTGTGTGGGCATGGATTACCCCCATCGGGGGCGAAATCCCCCAAATCCGCCTCCACAACGTGCCTGTAGCTTATCGAAACATCCCAAACAAATGAAACTATAGGGTTATGGCATAATGATGGCAATTTACCGGAAATGAGCTGCTAACAAATAAGCGTTTAAGCAGAGAGAGGCATATGATTTAGAAATGTTCGATGCTTCCATGCAATTAGTTTTGGAACTTTTTTTGGGGCGAAGAACTGTTTTGATGATAAATTCATGCATGAAAACCGAGAGTCAAACGACAAGGAAGAGAAATTGAATTGCTATTTTTCCTGAATTTTCTTAAACTATATAAACTATATAGACAGGGAAGATAATATTTTCAGAAGTCGATTTGTTCCAAAAGAAGTTGCAAGTTTCATTGCATGGAAATAAGAATAACAAAGTGAGGAAGCATATTTCAATGACATTATCGATAAAAATCATGTCAGTTATTATAGTTTCTTATATCAACGATTATCAAAACAGTTGGAATGAAGAGAAAAAATATATCAGATATCAAAATTAAACGTGTATAAATATAGACAGAGTGAAAATAATAGACACCCCCATATTCCGTAAATAAGCATGAATTGAAAACAGGTATGGTGAAAATGCATGAAGTTATTTCGAGAAAAAGGCTAAGGGAAAAGGGACAAATCCTGATTGAAAATTCGCAGAACAGATTCATTAGATTACTTCCTTATTTCTGTCGATAAAGTGAGAGTTCCCATGAATTGTTTATTGAAATGTAAGAGGACACAATTTCCAACGACCCGGGCAGCGCAAATATTTCTAGGACCCCATTTTCGGGTTCGGTTATTTCCGAGTCCCGGAGAGATTTTGGATCATGTCCAATGTTATTACATACATACATTTTTGGAAAGTGCTCGTCAAGACCTACAATTTGGTTCTAAGTTTAGTTTAATTGGTTCAAGCGTTTAAAAGTTATTCGCAGTAAAAGAGCGAAAAAAAAGCGAAATTTTTTCATTTTTAAGACCCCATTTTTCGAGTTCAGGTATTTCCGATTGCCGCAGGGTTTCGGGACCATGATCAATGTTATTTTTTCGCCAAAATACTATTAATGCCCTTTGAATCATCCAAATCGGTCCATTAGTTCCGGAGATATGAAAA
>JARJDZ010002248.1:0-49934 GCA_030264555.1 Aleochara sp. GC000083 | reverse complement strand
TCATTGTAAACAAACAAGTTTACTTATTACAAGGATTTTGATTAAATATTGCAAGGGATTTCTTTTGTTGCTGTAATTTTGTTTCTGGGACATTTCGATGTCATTATTAATATTTAAATTGTAGAACTCACGAGCATATTTCACGATTTCCGCAGCAATCCGAAAAGATGTGCTTCCATACTACGCACGAGTTGAATATTTAAATACCTTAAGCCTCAACATAAAGAAGGCAATCTAAATAAAGAAGCATTTTCTAATCTGCTTACGTTTATAGTTCTTCTCGACAAAACGTCGCCATCAGCGTCGTCCGAGTCACTCATTGCGATATTCCCCATTAAACTTTAAATGTAGCAGCAATAATTCAAAGACAAACATTTCAATACACGACGTGAAGAAGCCCGAAGAAAATGCGCTGATTTACGTACGTTTGTCGCTAAGCGTCCGTCATAAAATGAGATCTTCGAGTGAAAGTTAATTTTCCAAATAGATGATTGCATTGTGAACGCGCCAGAGATCAACAACCAGAGATTGAACTCGCAATACTCCCATTTTTTTCCAACTTATTTTCAGCAACGAGAGGACGTTTGATATAGTTCGAAACGGTAGCCGGATTTCTTCTTGTATGTCACTCGAGATTAGCATCATTTTTTCGCTGCTGAATGCGCACGTGCACGCAATGCGCAATAGCAAATGATATTTTTACCAAATAAGAAGAATAACAACAACAATCAGTGGGACACACAATTCGATGGGACGACTCATTGCTGGGGAATTATTGTTTTGGTCGCAAGTGAAAGTGTTATTTCGAGCAGCGAAATGAGGCCGTTTGCCAGCTGAGAGACAATAAGACGACGAATTCGTCGTTATAAATATAGCCATGTATGTACACCCAAATGCGAAAAAGTTGCGAGTGAAGAGTGAGACATGCATTTTAAAATTATCGCATTGCTTCACATGTCAAAAGCCTACGAATTTCCAAGGGAGATACATCGTCGCAAAAGGCCATACGGTCCTTGGATTTTCACAAATCTGATCACGAATAAGGCAGCGAATAATTTTCCAAAATAAACGACGTCTACTAACCTTGCACCAAAGCAACCTTCGCGCATATAGATTGAAAATTTACTTTATTGCGTTGGTGCTCATTTGAAATATTTATATAAATTTTACCAAATTGACTGCTTCGCGAGCACGAGCATAAAAATATTTACTTTGGAGCAGTTGAAGGATACATTCACGAAAAAATGTTTAAATTGGCGATTAACAACAACGAATTTAGTCCCACAAGTATTTAACACTAAAATGACTAAATTTTCTAGTCACAACCAGTTTTCCATGTTTGTAATTTCACCAAGTGTGGACAAAGCTGGATGACAATCAGTATCCAAATGAGGTTCATTACCCAGCGCAGTTAACGTGCATTGCGCAAACAAATTGATTTCCCTCGAAATACTATGCCATTATAAGCAATAAATTATTGTAAATACACACTCGTTGATATCTATCATAGAATCATAAATTACGCTTGTTACCCAACGGATTTGCTGGGGCTTGGTAACAGCAACGCCACAAGGAGGCATCAGTTTCGAAGTAAAATCGAAAACGCCTGACGAGTGCAAATTGTTTATGAATAGTTTGTTGGAGTTCCAACTCGTTCCCCGTTCCTGCTTTCCACACAATTATGAATGCTTCAAGATTCACGAACGTTGCTAAATGTTCGTTGGTGTATGTGTTTGGCTCGCGTTTATGGCAACCGGCCGGAATTTGTTCGTTGTTTTATGTTATTGCCATCACGTATGAGAGCGTGCAACAAATTTCCACACACGGATATTTGACGTTTCGTGCGCGATGTGTGTGCACATAGCCCAACACAAATAACGTTGTCCGATGCGCGCGGCGCGAGGAGTTTCGAGGAAAGTTTTCCAACTCGTTCCAAGTGATTTCAAGTAATGCAACCCAATTTTGCCCGAAGAACGACAATGGTCTAAGGAGAATATTTGCTGCATGTGACTGCGCAAATCTGTGGATGGTTTCTTGTAGCCCAGTTTTGTCTATGCGGACTAATTAAAGCATCTTGCGGAAAGTTTGAAAATAATTTCTAATTTTCATTATTTGAAGTTTCAAAAGCATCCAGCTTTTTCAGTTTATCCATACAATTAAATTTTCATTTGTCTATTCCCTTCTTTTAGTCTTCAATTTTGTTATCAATTTGCAAATTTCAATCTTCAATATTTCTAAAATTTTATGATCATTTTTTGCAAACAATTTCGTTCTAACCTTTTCATGAATTGGCAATTAATGAAGAAGATTATAATAATTTGGTGTTGAAATTCGCAGACATGGAATAAATCTTAATTACAAGCAAATTAATTTCACAAATTGAAATGTTGCCTAATTGCAATTAATTAAACGGACTCCTAGCAAAATTCTCGACTTCATCGACGAAGAAACGGTACAATTGTTTGCAATTCGCTTCCATTCGATGATTACACGCCAATTCGTCTGCACAAACAGAATCTACCGTTGGCCGTGCGAAATAACTTTCGCTGTCTGCGACGTTCCACAAATAAATATAAATATAATGCAAATAAATAATGGAGATTAAAACAACCGCTAATATTACAAACTCCACGCTTCTTTCACCCGATGATTCGATGATTTGCCAGCAGGTTACTCACTCACTTGTCGACTCTCGACAAGCGTGCATAACGTCCACCAATTTATGCCAATTTCTAACGGTTTTCCAACGATACACCATAAATTCTGACATCCTATCGGCATTTCTATGCAAATACCCCACATTTCAGTAAGCAATTTGTAACGTTCGAAAAAGTAAGACCAATCAATTTTTTCCTCGAATTCTCGAATTCCTTTTGTTGCCAAATTTAAGCAGATTGAGTTCCTTCACATTCTGCACTTTTCTACAAAATGCTAAAGTCGAGATTGAGCGCCATAAAGTAATTAAATGTGAAATAAAAGTGAAACGAGCACGGTCGAAGACCGTACCGTCATAAAAGTCTTGAGCAAATGAGCAAGCGTACAAGACATCAACGAAATTAATGATTTACGATTCTAATTTAACAATTAACGGGATTTAAATCGGGCCCCATTTCGAATGCATAAACGCTCGAACCTCTTCAGAACGCCAAAATAAGTGAATACACGAAAAGGCACTTCAATTATTTTATGCACTCGTAATTCATAATTTGGGATATTTAATGAAACACCCAGCCAAAATAAATAATTAATGTGCAGGTAACGCAGCGTACGAAAACAATGGAAAACTTCATTTACTACATGGAAGTTTTTTAAATTTCGGAAGCATTGGAAATATACCAAAGAGTTGTCGAGCCTAATGACGAAATTCACTGTCTGCAATGATACTAATCGGATGGAATGTGTGGTGAATCATCTTTTGTGTCATATTGCTGCGTGTGTGCTGAAGCAGGCGAAATAAAAAACGGAAAATTATGGATGAAGATGAAGCAAAACAGAGTCAGCGCATCGTGACTCAACTTGTCCAGTCATTTAGCGCTGATTTCTGATTTCAACAATGATTTTGTTGCAAGTTACCATCAGAAATGGTTACAATGAGAGAAGATAAGAGCCAATCGTTATCAAAAATTTCTGATCGAGTAAACTGGGAAAATTTTTCAAATCTTTGATCACTTTTTGGAAGCATCAATCATTTTGTTGCAAATGATACCAATGTTATGATTTTCCGAATCGTTATCAACAATTTCTAACTGAAAATGGGAAAACTCCTCAAATAGTTGATCACTCATTGGAAGCATCAATGCCATCGTAATATGTTGGTTAATGACCAACAGCGAACGCATTCCATACGGCGACATTTGACGCACTCATTATTATTTCACCATTGAAAGCAGCGTTGCAAGAGGCAGCAAAAGAGTGAGCGAACACAAGTGTATTATGACTCGGCTGGAAGCCGCTGATATTGTAATAGTAATCGCAGTAATGGCATTCAATTCATCCAGTCGCGTTTGTAAATCGCCTCTCATAATGCCATCATGTGAATATAATATCCGAGTGAAAGTGAATAGAGATAGAAAACCGACTTTCATAGCATTTGGAGTCAGCACTTGCTTCAACTCTTTCGCCTCAAAACGCGCACTTTTGCGAAGCTAGACTCTTCGTCGACACAGTTCATAGACTTGAACGACTGCGCGACCGACGACGTATTTAAAACGCAACTTTTTTCCACCGCAAACTACAGAAGAGATAGACAGACTCTGTTGAAGTAGACTTTCTCTTTTCGAAAATCCACACCAAAAGCCAACTAATACGAAAAACGCGAATCGCTTTTTTCGCAACAAATAAGGTTACATGGCTGTCAAGCAACGGTTTGTAATTGTCTCTTGTTCGCGCAATCACAAGCAGGCAGAATCAAAATCGCGATTGATATTGCACCACGTTACGAGAATCGTATCAAATTGCCAATGCAGAACGCGCAAACTCGATGTTTACCGAGGATTACCTGCGCTTGGGAATTAATCGAGTTACAAACGAAAGGAATTTGTCAAGTCGGATGTTGATTGGCAATCATTTGGCGATTTTGTTGGCGTTTCGCATCCAAAATTGGCATTTTTTGCTCGAACCGTGTCAAACGCAACCTGCAGAACGGAACGGCCGTGACGAATCTCTATAAACGTCGATTCGAGTCGTTGAGAAAACATCAGCAAACGCGAAGAGGTCGACTTAAAATGAAGCGAATAACAAAGTGCTCAATTAAACTGTTAATTAATTCTTCTCAATGCTTAGATCGCACAGTATTAGTGCGCGCGACTCGTCGTCTTTTAGCGGATTACTAGTTATCTCATGAGATTTTAATTAATTACATGTGGAACGAAAGAGAATCTTCGAGATGAGAATGAAAATGTCTCGTCTCACATCTCAAACTCTCAGTCATTTGCTTTCTTGTAGAAAACCAAAAGTAAATCTTTGCACTTGTACTGAACGAAAATGTCAACACTTTCTTTCTTACCTTTTTTCATCTCGACAACGTTGAAGATTTCCTTATGGTTGCTCAAATATGATTTGAGGGAAAATCTACATGTTTCCGCGTCGAGGAAATGAAGATGTAATTTTCAAGCAACAATGAAAATGTCACTCTTGCATGGAGAAGAATGCGAAATGAACTTCTCCGAAGTCGGAACGTAATTTCCTTCCAATTCCTTTATCATTCCTCAATGATATCATCCCATTCGATGCAATGCGCGCCGCAATAACATCCATTTCTCCCCAACGGTAAAATATGATGCCCCGGTTGGTGTCCCACTTTGGAAGATGCGCGTCCGTCCAACCAGGATTCCCGGACCATCGCAGATGAGTCCCACATGTCCCACATGCCGCCTTCAAGACGATGTTTGTACGGGACGACCGCCCCCCAAACACGCATTGTACGCCAATATATAAAATTGGAATCGGACCCTCGTCATCGGACGGATTATTACGCGCAAGGCACGCACAATGCTGTCGTGTGGTCCAAGGTGGACCTCCGCAATCCGCAAGGCCAAACAAAGAAGGACCAGCGGATTTACGACACCAGCGCATTCGGGATAAGTGATTTAGTGGGCACACTGTGCATCATAACAATCAGGAGGATCACATGTCTAATCAGATCGTATAAGCAATGAGAGTGTAGAGTGGTGCAAATCATTGGTCAACTCATGGTCAACCATGGGTCTTGTTGGATGTGTGTTTTTGGGAAATGTCTGGATGAGTACTCACCTAATATTAGATGAAGTTTGGCATCAGTCTGGAAGGCATAGTGCAAGGTAACTAGAAATGGGTTATCACGGACGGCTTCGAGGACTTGCCGCTCAGTCTTGGTGTGCTCGGTGGTCTTCTTCTTCTGGACGATGGTCGCCTTCTTCAGGACCTTCATTGCGTAGAGGCGGCCATCGTCGCTGCCGCCGCGTTTGCGGACGAGGAACACTTTGCCGTAGGCTGCAACAAAGAAAATACAATTTTAATTTCAAAGATCAATGTTGGCATTACATCAAGTCAGATCAACAATTTTTGAACATGAACATTACCAGAACATGTTTCATGCTGCATTAAAATCAAAGCCCCAGCAACATTTTCACAACTATCCTCAAGCTTGTAATTAGAATCAACGTGAATGTAGCCGCATGTACCTAATCAGTAATTACATGTAATAACTATTAATTTCGCCAATTAATCACTTCCATATGACATACAGATTGAACAACCAGCTAATGGAGTTGATTAATCAAGATTCAAGTAGTGGTTCTCAAGATTTCATGTTCACATTAACTTCAAGGAAATATTCCTCCAGTTCGATTGAATTTCGTCATCAAATAAACTGCTCATTTTTAGTCAATATTACAGAGAGTAACATCACAAAGTACAAAGCAAGCAATTAACAAAGAAAAAGAAAACAAAGAAATGACAACGAACGTTACAAATGAAATTTGTAACTTGTAAAGAAGAGGAGTTGTTTAGTTGACACATTCCAATCTATCAGAAAATGATTTCGAATTCAGGCTGTTAACATGGATAACATGAGATAGATAGGAAATAATAGCATTCGACTCAAACGTTTACTCAGCACCATTAACATTACTGAGGCATATTTTCAGTGTCAGTGACCTCGTTTCAGTCTTCCTTAAATTTCTGACAACGTTCGTACTTTCAGCCGCAAACGATTCGATGATGATCCGCTTTGGAGTGAATGTGTCCTCCCAATCAAAGTTCAATGAATGATTTAATTCGTGCGCAAAGACATGATGCAAATGTTCCTGCATGAGCGATTTAGTTCGGATTTTATTCGTTCTGGTCGTTTAAAGCTGTAAAATCTGAGGCAATTAACGAGGAGTATGTTACATGAAACATTGAAACATTAAAACGTCAATTTACTAATTAAATCTCAGAAAAAGTCAAATCTCATTGATAAACTAATTAATGGAATTCAATTAACAACTTCTCGGATATTCTGGCTCGAGATTTTCTTGCAATTCGTTAGTGTAAACGTCGAGGTAAAACCTTCCACAAATCAGCATAAAGTTGTTATTCTTGGCCAATTACATCGTTAGCAATAAGCTTTAATTATTTAATGGATGTTTTTCAGGTCAAAAAACGGCCGCTAAATATTTGTCATACTCTCAATTGTAATTTAACACGGTTGATTGCTTCCCGAAAGCTCCACCAGAGCGACAAACATTCCAGCAACAAAATAATTTGTACATTTCGTGTATTATACTCGACTAATTGAGCCGGACCACACAACGCGGAAAATAAATAACGAATAATCCGCATTGTTTCCCCGCATTCGAGGGGGGTGTAATAAAAGTTTGCCTTTTTCATAATGAAAAAAAAACGAATGCGAAACACGTTGACGTATATAATTAGATGCAGAGCACACACAAATTCGCGCCACGCTGAAACGTTAACACGCTTTCATTTCAGTTTGTTGCGGTTTCGAGCATAGATAGTTAAATTAAACAGCAGTGAGAGAATAAAATATGATACGGCATTGCAATCGTGCAAACGCCTCGTTCTCTCACTTGCTCCTAGAAAATGTAATGATAGTCCACTCTTCATTTCAAGCTCATCGTCGAGCTCTTCTGCATTTTTCGTTGGTTACACAGTAAAGCCATGAGTTTCCGAGCATTCTGAGTCTTTACCTACACATCAAGCTTTAGTTACATCAAAACATATGCGACGACGATGACGGTTGAGTGTAGCTATGGAAAAAGTCGTTGCCCTCCGAATGAAAAACTACCTAAATATGTGTCGTATGTGTTCATTACATTCGTGCAAGTAAGTGTAGACTGATATCAGGACACGTTCATTCGTAATCTATCATTTCGTATGCACCCATACTGCATTTTGTATCAGGATGAATTTCAATGAGTGCCAAATGCAAGTCGGAAAACTAGTTGATAGTTGTGAGAAAATATACCCCTTATTTTTGCGGTGTATGGAACAAGAACGAAATGTGTGTTTTGAAAGTGTAATAGGCTTATCGTGCTCGCAGCAGAGTTTTAATGGTGCCACTAATTACGCGTCGCTTAATTGCACGAAAAATGCCATCCGAAAAAGCGACACGCTCTCTCCAACCAACACAATCGTCCCAAACATGATCCACATTCATCTCTCATCGCGAGTAATAAATGCAAATTGTCAATTAACTAACTAAACTAAATAACAACGTTTACAGCTTGATAATTATAAATTAATTAAAACTGAAATAAATGCGAGTATGGGAAGAAGAACCGTCCGAGAAATAATGATATTTATGTTTGGTCGTTTCTTGTGCGCTTGGACGACGTCGTCGTCGTCGTGGTTTCCTCCTCGCTTTGGATGCATCCGTCGTTGCGCATGCAAATGTTGTTTAAAAAGCCGGCGTGGATCGGTTTTACCTTCGCACGTGCCGGCCCCAGCCAATTTGTTTTTCAACATCGCTCGATCTCGATCTACACAACCGACTCGCTATAGTTAGATCCGAATAGAAAAGGACGTTGCATCCGCGCGGAAAGCCAATCCGAATGCACTTGAAGCCTCGGTTTCAATGTTGTTTGTTATTGTTTAGTTCTAATTGCATAATATGCACATAACAATAATGCGTAACAAACAATCACGACGCAAGTATCTTTACAAGACGTGCAATTTTCTTCTTCCTTCTTCACTCGATCTCGTCTCGTATGAGTACTCACTCGTGAGTACAAGGACTGAAGAGATTTGAAATGTAAATGAAGCAAATGGGTTTCAATCAATCGATTTTATTATTAGTCAATTCTCCATGGATCTTGTTCCATTCCCTTCGTCGACACGCGATAATTGACTTAATGTTCGTCTTTCGCCTTCAGTCAATGAAACGTTGATATCGGTCTGCCATCAGCACTTATTAGTTAATTGCCAGTATTAACTGTTCGTTAATGATGTGTTTGGACAATTTACGGCGACCATTTCGTGCACTGAATTGATGCAATGACAAAAGTTTTGCTTCAATTTTGTTTACTACTTTTTGGAATGTTTACTTGTATCGTTAATTGTTACTACGAAGGAACAATGTTTGTTTTGAGCGAACAGTTTATAATCGACGTATTTATGTGTTATTAAACAAATGTCATTTAATCATTTCAAGTTTCAAATTTTTCCAGGAGTAAATATTTAAATATTGATTATGATTTGAATATGAAAGACTCGAATTTAAACTCTTAAATTTTGAAAATCAAATTATGACAACAACAATTAAGATGTTTAACGTTAAACTTCCTTGTTGTAGTATAAATTTATAGATTTCCTACACAAAAATACTGAAATTAAATGACAACCTTGAATCTCAACAGTGATATTTTAAAATTGTTATCCTACCACAATGTTTTCTCCACATTCCAATGAAATATTAATAAATTTACAAAATAAATACCTGTGCGTGTAATTGTACCAAAAATAAAACGCATGTTTATGTTTTCGTTTTCGTGGACGTCCTCAAATTATACCGAATAAATAAGAGTAATTCTCTAATACGACGAAAAATGCGCGAGTAATATTTCACATAAATTGAAGATTCCATAAAGAATGAAACGTACAAATGTGTATCCCGAAAAAAAATCAACGCCAGACTTTATTCTTGGAGTGTTTCTCATTATCTGTGTGTTCGTCGCGTTCGGGACGATCGCCCGACGAAAAAAAAAATCCCAACTGGCAAACGCTCAAGACAAGCAGTGAAATTGCTCCTAGAGAGGAGCTGCGATCCAGCCGAACATATAACTTGTATTTATTAAGATGCTAAACGACGTAGAAAAATCACCAAGAAAATGCAGCTTGCATTGTAAATATGCGAATTGTTCAGAGGAGAAAAGTCTGGACCAGAACCGGATTTTAGACGATTTCCCAGAATGCATCTATGGTTCAAATTTCGAGACCTCGAGAATTTGTGAAGAAGTTGTGGTGTCAACATGAATCGGGTTAATTGCAATGACATCTGAAAGTATGTGATCACCCACGACCCAAATAAACCGCTTGCTTGGTGTCCGAATTATTTTTACGACTGGTCGATATTTTTATCCATGTGGTAGCGCAACAACAAATTTAATGCACATCTGCTGTGATATAACAGTGATAATCGATTGGATCGAGATCAATGCGTGGTTTGTGGATGCATGTATCGAAACATCAGTCCTAAATGCATGATTGTAGTGCTTACAAAAGCAGCTGATCAACGAGATGAGATGCTGTTACCGCCTCGTGAAACGTGAAGGCTCTTTATTTATGCGCACAGTTTACGAACATGTGACTCTCGTGAAAATGCCCCGTCTTCGATTGCAACCGCATTCGTCCTGATTCGAGCGCACCCATGAAGCAAAGGTTGGTTATAAAATATAGGAGAATGACCAGCAGGTGACTCCGAAGAGACCGGCCCCATCTCTTGGAGTTCTTCCTTCCTTGTACCACGCACGCGATGCGGGCCATAATGTGAATTGTGTTATGGCCGCGAGTCTGTTGCCTTTTGCTTCTTCTCCTCCAGCTCCGGAGGATCAGCCAGACCAGACCAGACCAGCAATGCAGACAGATATCCCTTACTATTACACCATATAAAATCCATGCTATACCGACTTGGTGTGCGTGCCAGAGTTGGTGTTTGTGTGTATGCATCGCGGCCAACGATCTGCAGCCATCCTCGCAGGTCGTTCACTTCGCAATTTCGGTTTTCGCCGACTGGCGCAACCACGATGCCATTCCCCTTGATCCAATGCGTACCCACCCAAACAACGCAAATTATTTTATACTCCTCAAATTCCAGTTAATTAATTACACGTAGATTCATGAATATGCTGAGGAGATTCAATTAGGTCTTAGTTGTGGATTTCACCGATTTTCTTTGCCCGGCCAATTTTCGACGAGACGTTCATTGAACGACAGAATGTTTTTCGAATGGAGTGTGGTTCCAACAACGTCTGCTCACATAATTTGTTTATGGTTCGATGTTTGTGACCTTCTCAGGACAACGACGCAAAACAGCCAGATTTTGTTCGAGCTCCGTTATAAGCTGTTTGTATTTGATGGTGTGCCGAAACAAGGATCAATAAACGATCAATAAACAAGCGACCACTTTTCAAGAATTTAACGATAATATGGGAAACCTAAACCTTCAAAATCCTTCGAGTTTTCTGGTATTACCTTGAATATTAGCCATTTCAGAAGAAATTTGATTTCAAGATGTGGGCAGTCTTTACCTGAGCCAAAGGTAGGTTCGTTGTTCTTGGAGACTTCTTGAAACCAGAAACCAGCCTCCTTCTGAACCTTCCAACTCCTCGGTAGCATATTAGTCAAAACATAGTCGATTACCAACTTGTAGAACGTTCTGCACTTGATATGACGCCTCAATTGCAGACGCAACCAACAAAGACGTCTGAGAATAACCTCGCTTGGTCTGGTTGTTGCCTGGTGCTGTTTTTCAACGCCATTCGAGAGCTTTTCTAGCAACCACGAGCAGACGCAATCCGAGTCACACAACTTCGACATACCTACAACAACAACTCTCTCGCGAGGAGCTTTGTTGTAACACGCGAAGCGCGGCCGCGCTCACGAACGATGCCGTTATTATTAAGGTCTTTGTTAACACAAAGTTAATTTTGCACTTTTGCTGCTATTCATTTGGACGACGCGATATCGCATTACACGACACGAAAGAGCAACAAATTCATTCCAATGTTGATGCGTTCCTATACTTTTTTTTGTTGGAGTGCCAATTCGAGCAACCTGCCGATTGGGCAAATAATTAATTACACCGACGACAATGATGGTGGTAATATTGTCGAGAATGACGCTAATTACGCGCTTTCAAGATGGACATGTGCAATCCATCCGCTAATTATCACCGACTTCAATCGAACGTATAAGGATGGCATTTGTACGGCTGTAGAGTTGCTTAAGAAGAATCGAGGCAAATCCGAGTGCAAATCGAAATTTCAAATTAATTCATTACGACTAGAAAAGTCTCATGGTGGAAGTGACGACTCTGGTGATGCTGGCTCGTTGGCTCCGAGCGTCTGCAGTCGATTATTAATGCAGTTATTAAACCAAGTGCTTCCACATGCGATTATTGCCCACAATGCAAACGACGACACGCTCCATCGAATCGCTTAATTGACGTCCGCATACGTGCAAAATAAATTTACGTTCGCCCCGAAGTGCACCCAGATAGATCTTGGATGCAAGTGATATTTTTTGACTAATATTTTCTGTCTGGCGTATCGGTGCAATTTGCACAGTGTTCTCTGCTGGGCCGCATTAGCAACAAAGGCACGTTTATAAGCGCGGCATCATTCGAGATGATTTATGGAAGATTGAAATTTTCAACACTCGCCGAGACGTTTTACGATGCCTCTTTATACGTTTATAGTGTATAAAAATGCGGCAACAAATTGCAAGTAAAAATATTTACGCTCTTTGTAGTTTCTTTTTTACGAGTTTGCCTGCAGCGCGTTTATTGGGTGCTGTGCCTCTCGTTTTGCCATAATTCCCATGGCGTACACACACAAAATGAAGCAATCCAAAAAATATGATCTGCTACTGCGAGCTAGTTCGTCGGGCAACATTAAAATTTGGACTTCTTGTGGCTTGGAATCAATGCAAAATTTTATTTTTATTGGCCATAAAGAATATTCTAATTAGATTTGCATAAGGCAAATGGATGGAGAAAATTTGGTAATCTGAATTTACCGTTTTGCACTGAGAATTTCAATGGTGTATTTCGGACAAATCTATAGAAACACGTTTCAGTCAAGAGGCTGCCATAAAAAAATCTATAATGCCAGACATGGGGCATCAAATCCAAGAAGTGCTCAAAGCTTAGGGTCTACAAAGATTTGGAATGAGTTGTCCAGTCTGTATAGCCCTCATAATTCAAAGAAAGACCCACCATGAAGACTGTATCCAAAATATACAGGCTGTACGTTAAGGTGTCATAAATGTGCACCAAATTTACAGATTTAGTCAAATTTGTTGCTGCCAATAATGCACTTAGGCAATAAATAAACTAAACTGCAATAACTAAACTTGAAGCTAGGACCCATGCGATTATGACATCCAAGAAAATAGTAGTGGAATTTGAAAGCGATAAAACTTTGAGGCAATGATGGAACTGAACAGGTCAAAACAAATAATGCTGGGCAACTTTTTGGAAAATATTTGTTTGATTACTCACCTCCAGTTCCGAGTACTTTGAGAAGGTCGAATTGTGACATGTCCACCCTTTCCGCCCCCGAAAGATTGACTGTAACAAAAAAGAGACATCAAATTAATCGTTTGTCCCCACATCCATTTCTGAAATACAAGTTTCGTTATTTTTCCATTGTTGAGAGAGCAGCAGAGAAAATCATTTCCCGTTATGACTACTCTCTGCAGATTATCTGTCAGCCGTGATACAAAGAAGACGTCCGTCGTATGCGAGTCAACGGCATAAACAATAGTCCTCGTTGATTTATAAAACATAAATATTGCATATGCAGCCTAATGGAAAATATTTACGATATTCGAGGCATGCTTACGAAACCGCTAACAAATTCATACATAATGGCCGCGTTCATATGCATTATTTTCCATTTACTTACTATGCATACAAATTGCAGCAAGATTCGTCGGACGACGCACACATTGACGTCTATAATTGTGCGCTAACAAACAACCAACAAACGTCGTCGACGACGACGACAAATCTATATAATTATTTGTGAGTGCTTGTCGATGTCGCAGCTTTATTTGTGCGTTAATAGGCAGCGACTCTGTTTACTCTTGATAAAGGAATTGAAGTTCTGCAATTTCAAAATATCTGCTGGGAATTGCAAATAGAAAATTTGCGCCTTGTTCGGAAACAAATACGAAACAATACTGTCATATTGCAAACTAATGGACATTTTTACAGGATTCCATTGCAACTCAAATTGCATTTATAATTAATAACTTTTTTATCATAGAAATTCACTTATCTATCCATTTGTATGTTGTTATTGTTTTTATCAATAGCTTCCCGTAAAAATACCTCATGTGAACCACTTTTTGCATTTCGCAAGAAGGCGCGCGCATTTACGTTTTACCTGCGTGAAGAGCCACAGGAGCAATTTCGCGCAAATATCCAATGGTGATAAAAAGAAGTACGTTCACATTGCAGCCGTGTGCTGCTAAGACGGACGGACGATTAAAAACGGAAACTGATAGATATAATGAGCATGTTCCGAGGCACGTTAAACATCATCATTGCGTTCAATTTAAATACCACGTTGGTACGCACATACACACATATCATATGCTGATGTACGATTAGCTACTCTTCGAGGTGTGCATGTGTTTATCGTATGGGAGTACCAACTTCTCATATGTGCGTATAGAGAGTTCAGACACCCATACGGCAAATCGGTGGTGATGGCTCAAATAAATACACAAAGCCAGTAAGTACTCTGCCTACATGTGCGGTTTGTCTTTGCCATCCAACGAGCGAGTTGTTTGTTTGTTGCTTGTCTCTCGTGTGTATTTTACGCAATTGTACGCAATGTATCGCGTGCGCCATTGAAATGAAACGCATGAAGGAAAGCGACGAAGAAATAGCCAGAAGAACGAAGGAGGATTGAAAACAGTAGCTGTGTTACCGTAATTCGAACCAATTTCCAGAAGGTACCAGAAAAAATTGCACACTGAACCCTGGCCTATTCAATTTTTGTGTGGAATTTTCAAATATTGGTTTATGATGGTATAGCTGTATAAAAAGGTGCGACATTGTTGAAAAAGAAGTTCATAAATCGTTTGGTAACACATGTTGAATTCCTACACTTCAATCGCATCCACATAACTGTCACTCGAATAACTAAATAACTACATAAGTAATCGTTGAATGGCGAACAAATTGAGCCTCATGATGTATACTCGTTCAGCGAGATTGATACGGATTGGTCTCTTTCTGGTACGTTCACAAATCCTCGAGGAGATCGAACACGCGTAAACACATTCCACAATCATCGAACGATACATCCAATCGAATCAAATGTGCTAGAATGCATTAATGATCGCCTCCATTCGAGTGGTTATTGTTCAATGCGCCCGCATCTCATTGCAAGCGCGCTGATGAAAAACTGAAGTGAAATCGAAACATGGAAGCACAAGAAAAACGCCATGAAAACTTTAATCACTTCAAAACGTTAAAACAAACATGTCGGCCGCGTCGACATTGTGCTCGCGGAAAATTGCACGGCCCATTACTTGTTTGGAGAGCTGGGCGCATTTTCTTCGTGAAAAGCTCCCTTAAAATAGCATTTCAAGATAAGCGGGTTTTGCTGATGGCTTTTTTGCCTCTTCCGGTTTCTTTCCGCGCACTCATCCGCCCTTTTTGCCCCAAATCAAAACCAACCCAGTCAGAAATCGCCTGCGAAATGGTTTGTGGACCATTTGTCCAATTTGGGTCCCCCATGCTCGGAAAAACATGAGCATGTGCATGCACCCAGGAAACAAGCGATAAAATGGTCCGATCTAAATAGATTAGCTATCAAAACGGAAAATGTCATCGAGGACGACGCTCATTTTTATGATGTATTGTCCCCTTCTTGGGCAGGTTGTAATTGGTTGCGAATTAACGAGTGCATAAAACCCAACAAGCATACAGTTATTTAGGATAAATGTCGTATTAGATCCATGGAGAAAATCAAACGAATCGATGGGTTGTTTCATCATGCGTACGTTCAATATCTCTGCTAGTAAATGGTAAAATGGACGCCCAAGAGTGGGTATGGTAGTGTGAACGCAGTGTCGAGTGTTATTGAAACGCGAGTCAAAGTCGAACATCCGCTATCCGCTATTTTCTATCCATCCTATCCTCTCTATCCGCTCCGCTATTTAGTATCAACGTAAAACCACTGGCGCACTGCACAACGGCCATCTGAAATTGACGAGCCTGCACACACACACAACTCGGTAATAACAAATAACCCACATTCCATCAATGCATTCGCCTTCGTACGCTAGCTGCTTCTCGTATTCTTGCTTCGACCTCCAAACAGGAAACTGACGGGAATGAGACCTGGATACCTGATATAAAACATGATGATGATATAAAAACTCTGTATTTATATCGGAAGGCACCATGGATACAGCTGTATTGATACAAACATGCCCCATTTTGGTCCTGATCAAATTTTCAAAAAATGGGAATCCTTCCAATTATCTTTTGTAGTAGTAGATTAGTAAAACTTTGAAAGTCGAGGTGTACCTTTAAAGTATTAGATGGGAACCATAGTGGGACCTCACCCATGATCAGAATCATGTCTGGGGTATGTCCCATTTTGGTCCTAATGAAATTTTCAAGATCTGAGATCCACCTAATCATATGTTCTACTCCATGACAACTAAACTATTGGATGAAAACCTTAGAGTAAGAACTTGACCCTATATGATGTCTGGGCTATGCCCCATTTTGGTCCTGATCAAATTTTATAGACCTTGGATCCTTCCAATCATATATTCTACTTCATATCAACAAAACTATTGGATGAGAACCTTAAAATAGGACCCTGACCCTACATGATGTCTGGACTATGCCCCATTTTGGTCCTGATCAAATTTTCAAGATCTGGGATACTTCCAATTATCTTTTCTTGTGGTCTAAGTTTAAGATTAGTAAAAATTTGAAATCAAGGTGTACCTTTATGATATCAACTAAATTATTAGATGAGAACCTCAGAGTGGGACCCTTACCCACGATTAGAATCATGTCTACATGATTTTCTTCCCGCATCCATAAGGGCTGAAACGAATCGCATTCAAGTAGCGTTCCAGATAAACTTTGTTTATTATTCTGTAACGTTGTGAAAGTTTCGCTCGTCTGTTTGCACCCCCCTTTGGAATGGCTTTTCCCGCGGTGAAAATGCCCCGCTCTGCTTCAACTCTCAATGTTCGGGGTAAGCTTGCACCATGTGCACGAGCGAGCAACCCGGAGGGTTGAGCCAACCGTCACTATCGCGCTCATGGTGGTGCAGGGGCATCAAGTGAAATAAAAGCACATGGCGGACGAAATGAAAATGAAGAGACGGGAACGCTGGAGGCAAGGCGCTCTCTGGCGGTGGCATACTGCAGGAGGTGGATGACTGGCACCATACAAACGCCAGCAGATCCAACAGGCGGCAGGGACGACGAGGGCGAGAAGGACACATACGCGCACAATCATCGCTGGTAACACGGCATCCGGTTTCGATGCTTCCCGATACTTCCGGCAGTCATTCACCCCTCTGCATGTGTGGAAAACGCATTCAGCGACGTGTGGCTGCGGATGCAACGGACAAACTTTACTCGTATTGTCCCTCTACCTTTACCATTTTCCCCATGTCTGTATTCAACAGCTTACCCATCACCAACGTCATGGTCCCATAAGCGCTTATCTCCTTCGAACAATGCGCAAACATTTAATCAGCTTCAATTTTCGATCTTTGGCGGTCAATGGATTTCCGCGGAGGTTTTAATCGGCGAATCCGAGGGCGATAAACAAAGAAAAATTGAGTTTATCTCCAGGCACTCGTCGGGGAGCAATCAAGAGAGTGGGTGGTGTGCGAAGTAAAAGGCGACCAATTTTATAGGGTGAAGGATGTCTTTCGACAAGGCGCTTTTTCATCGCGCACATCATTTCTCTTCATTTATCTTCGTGAATATGGTGATAGTGCGCTACCAACCAAACCAGCACAAACTGATTCCTCGTCGCGTTGGCTTCGAAACGAAGCAAGCTGTTATTTTTAACTCGTCCGACATTCAACAATCGCACTCGCACTAACTAGACCACATTGGATCGCCTCATTCGGAGCATGCCACAGTTAAATATTTTCTTATCATTAGAAAGGATTACATGCATTAACATTGAAACGGGAGGCAGCAGCAGGCGATAGTACGAAAGGAAGAAGAGGTTTCATCCAGTTTTTTATCAGTCAATATCAGCTTTTCTACTTATTTTTATATGCGGAAGCGAATGAAAATGGAAAGTTTAGCTCGAACAACTCGAAACTTCAACTTAAGTGATCCTGAATGGGTGCGTGAAATTGTATGAGGATTCTTGTGATTTGTCACTAATTTTGTTAATATTATCTGCTCTCTTTCTACCATGAAATTTAATCATTCAAATACTTGAAATAATTGGATGCAAGCCAAGCAGACAATGAAGTCACAATGAAATGGATGTGAAGTTCAAAATATGTATACATTCATGTCCAGTAAATTCTTATATCTTTAAATATAAATTGATAAAGTATTAAAAAATCTATTAGAATTGCAAATTTGCTTGGATATTTGTGATAAAAAACTGGGTTAATATGTCTACCTTATTGTTAATTTCACTAATTACCATATCAAAAATGATTATAAACTAATGTTAGACCAGATAAAGATACTTCCTGATATTTTTTTTGGAGAAAATTTCATGCAATGCAGAAAATATATTCCTTGGAAGCAAAAATTATTAATTGCAAAACATTTGAGTTCGGTTTTGCAGCAGTTGAGCTGCTATAAAGCAATAATTTTATAATTATTAGCAAAATTTCCAAGAAATCATCGACAACATTAATGCACAGTTATGGAAGCCTGGTAATAATTCACTTATTAGTCAAGTATTCACTAGATAACAGCTAGTTGCACTTAAGCAAGCACCCATAGACAGCTGAGCCAACTTGCAAATAATCTACGCAATCCATAGGTCGTTAGTTAGTTGTAACCATGGACATCAAGAGCAGTTATAATAATCTAAAGTGTATAATAACGTACAAGACATTACTACATTGTGGACCAGGCACACAAACAGTCTAGACGCGTCGCGTCGAGTGCAAAGTTCCCAAGAGTCCGCGAAGAGAGGCTGCTAAATCAAGCCCCAACAAACACAGCCGAGCCAAGCACAGACTTAGTTAAACTTGCAGATATTACATTGCAAAGGTAACAAGAGAGTAAAGGTGCCACAAGTCAGGGGTGTACTATGCAAACAAATGAAGTGAAATTCGAGGATGCACGATTACAAATTACATGCATTCTTTGAGCGAACACGAATAATGGTAATAAATTCGCCATGTTTAGTATGGTAGCTAATGATAATAATTTTATTGAAGTGTCTACCTGTTTTTCCGCCGCCAATATACTCATATACTCATGAGTACAGTTAGATTTATGTTGGATGTATATGTTCAGTCGATACGTACAGGTATAATCCAGGTATGAGCAGCGACGATAAACAGCGAAGTGAGGTATTTTATGTGATGTGAAGTCAAGTCGAATCGCATCAAATTTAAATTTTAACCTTAACTGAACTATGACACTTTGTGAACTATAATAATTAATGATGTTCTAATGAAATATTTAGTATCAAATTCTCGAGACGTTGAATCTTCCGATCTGCGACTAAAGCAAATGCACTATCATTTGTTTATTCAGTTTTATTTTGCTTTTTTGCCACGAGGAGAAATTCGCATTTAATATTCAAATTAGCAATTTGTTTCCACTCAAAGAACACGAAATTCAATCAGCATCATTATGATACCAACAAGAATATTGCCTGCCATTACAAGATAGCAAATTTTGTTTGCAAATTTAATAGCAAATGATGTTCTACTTTCAGTTCTGACTATAAAAAATTAAGTGTTTTCATTGCGGTTTTTCTATGTTACATTGAATCCGGATTGCATGTATCATGTAGAATAAATAAATACATAAAAACCAGAATTAAAACATTTTCGTTGCGGTGTAAATCGCATTTAAAAATAGATTCATTTGGTAAATCTAGTAAACAATTGACAAAAAGCACAGCAAATATGCGTGGAGATCGGTAAAAATACTCCAAATACCTGCGTTGTTTTGTTGTCTAGACGGCCAGACGCTTTTGTTGATATAAAGCATCGAGCTTTATAAGCAACGCCGCGATATTTTTATTAAAAAAATACCTCAACGATCACGCATTCGCCCATATCACATAATGAACGACTGGTAGCTGCTATTAGAAATATTGTGATGTACCGTTATTAAAGGCGACACTAATTGATAGTTACTGAACTATAGGAAATGTGCGTAAGTAATTAATTCCTGTACGCACTTTCGCAACAATAACGGAAACAATCACCCATTTTTTGCTTGGCGAATTTTCTAGAAGTCTGTCAAATACAATGGTATCATCATTTTTGGTCAATTACGATTGTAGTTAAGTTGTGCCATTGTGTTTTTTTGATAAATGTGCATTGACGTCAAATTTGGTCTCAAAAAATAAGCGATTAGATTACAATACGATTTCTATTTTTGTGGATTTCTTGATTTCATCACTGAATTCATTCATCGACACAGCAATTTTCTGCTTTCTTCGCAATTTTGCAAATTAATTTCGCCCATAATTGCTGAGTGGGAAATTCGACAAAAATGACGGAAATTTTGATAGACAATAAAACTGTTTGGTGGCTTTGTCTGCGGCGGTGGATGCCAGCAAATAATATCATCGATGAATTGATATGATATGAAATAAACATTGCAACTGTATGGAAACGACCTTAGCACCTAAACATTGACACACTTCGAAAGCAGCGGCGCGCGTTTCCATATTGCACCGTTCCTCCTCCTCGTCGTCGTTTTCTCTCCTGCTGCCGCTGCTGTTGGTGCCACGAAGCGGTAATATTGAACCGGGCACGCGCAAATCTCCAATATTTGCCACGGCAGGCATTCGCGCGCGCACATACACAACATTCGTGGCATTAGCCAACCGACAAGAGACTCGCTCCGTGCGCGCACAATTGTTTAACTCGCCGATTGCAAATGCACCGACCTCCATCCCATCATTGGTAGTCGGTATATTAATATCGAAATAATTGAGCGGTTAATCAAGTCGAAATTATTGCGTTATCAGCCAGGCAGCCAGCCGCAAGATGTCTTAGATTATTTGTTGCAATTACTCTTCGATAAAACGGCTTGTTTACGACACACTTAAAGAAGCAATTAGCATTTTCATTAGAGCGCACAGATTGCATAATTGAGCCTTTGCTCTCTGCAGTTAACGGGGAAATGGAGAAGTTCCTACGAACATAAACTCCGGTTTACATATTGTTCTTGTTCCTTTTTTTGTCCAAGGACAAATTCAACTGTTGTTATATACAACTACTGGTAGTATTTTCCAAGATTCAAATATATATTTTTCTGATAGGAATGGAACATTTCATTTACGATTTTTGGATACGAAATTGGCCTCTGAAATTAATTACACTTGCGGAAATAGAATGCAATGCCACCACACATTATATAATGCAGTTTGTCGGGTGATTTGTTTCAATGCTACGCGTATTACGACTTCAATGCTGCACGTTTGTTGTATGCCAGAAAGAAGTTGTTAGTGGCTTTTGTGGCCTTGAAATGTTTGTTCTTATTGCACCGTTTACACATTATCATAATGATTATAAGAGAGCTGTTAGCTAATACGCCTGCATAATCGAAATCATTATTCCTTCAAGAATTTCTAACTTTATGACTCTGCCATAGCTGGCTAAACTTTATACGCTGTCAAGTTATTAGGGAAAGTTTCTTATTTATACATGTCAGTTTGGATAGCATTTGGATTCAATCAAAAACTTGGATTCGTAAGAAATTCATTAGCATTAACCTTTCATACTTTTTTGCCCGGGGATTTTTTGATTGGCATTTGTTGTTAATGTGAATTATGTACATGTTTCTATGCAATTTGTTTGAAGGTTTTACTCAATACTTGATATTCAACATACTAATTTAACGTTATTTTTGTTACATGTTACCAAAATAAATTAGCAAAAAATATGAAGTTAAATTAATGCAGAGATATCAAAAATAAATATTTTTTCATGTCAGATTTCGAAAGAAATCGGTTTCGAAGAACAAACCTATGTATTCAAAATTCCAATAAATATTTCAAACCAATTATTATAAATAAAAATGTTTAGCAATATGAAAATTCAAAACATGCAAAATTTCCAGTAATTCATTAGCAGTAAACAATGAATTATCTTTGCAAAAGCAATTCATGTGTAAAATATATGACCAATACACAAATCGATATTGATATTTGTTAATAAATGTAGTTAAATTAAAAATTCCAATTCAACTAACTTACAATATGAATCCAATCGTATATTTCAACCACCAATAAATAGCTATTTCCCAAAACAAGCAATCATCATGTCACTTGCAACTGCAACTATTTTACATCATTATTTAATATTATGCAATGCTAAATGTCAATCAATCAATGAATGTCAACTACTCGCGTTTTGCAAGCTAAATGTATGGAAGTAAATACCAATAATTGAGATTTGTTTGAATAGAATAATTTGACTTATATATTATAATTTTCAAATACTTGAGTGCACGAGAATGGAATTATTGCACTATACTATATTTAACGATTTACAATAATGACTGACATGTAATTACACGTGTTCAAAAGTCGCATAATTTAGTAGTCATTTGAAGTTTTTTCTGAATGAAATTTTAGAAATGTCATTAATTGTAATGGAATTCGTGATAAACATTTTCTTTTATTCTATGGAATCTCTTCCAATTTTGCAATAACAATTCAGATAACGGAATGTAACTTTCACTTGTATAATTTTATACAGAAAAATTAATCAATTTAGAAACCGCGACTTAAACTTTGTCATTTTATCAAACCAAAAACAAGTAATATTTCATGAAAGATAATTCGATTTATCGCATCAACTTTGGAATTTTTACACAATAATTCTACTCAAAGTTGTAATGAAATGGAAGCAATATAAACCAGTTTAATTGTCATTTTATTATCATCCATCCGTGGAGTTTACACGAGCAACGAAATCCTTGAACGTACTTCATTAACGCTTGTATTTGGATCTACGTCTGTTTGTCCAACGTTTCTCCTCTTCGCGTCATTTATTAACTAATTAATTTCGCTATGATATATTAATTAGCAAGTATATTCATGGAAGTGCGTCAATTTCAATAATTTACAATTGCTCAGTGTGCTGCACACTGTGGAAAACACACTTTCACGTTCTGACATTGTCGCTGTTATTTAGTTATGGTATGAAATCAAAACGTAAATATATCTATAAATAAACATTGTTTACACGTTTATTTTTAACGATACGAATAGAACGTGAAAATGTTAATCAATCTGCTAACTCGATGTGTGTAGTTCCCCAGACCAGAACTAAAATGTGATATTGCTTAATTGTATCGGGTTTCCTTTCGTGCATAGGGGATTCCCCAAGTTGTGTGCACTTGTGTTGTGAAAATATGCTAAAACCGCTTGCAAAATTAGCGAGCTGCAAATATACAAACAACAAATAATCATTCCGCTAATAACAGCAAAAACAATGCAATGATAACGCAGTTAATGACTGTACACAGATGGAGATGATAAGAGAGCGCGATAAAAACCGTTCCAAGTGCAATGGGCAAAACTGTCATTTCATTTCAACGCATTGAATCCATTTTCCATTATTATTTGTTGCTGCATTTATTCATATAGCTTCATTTGGAATGCACACGAATATCGTTAACTCGTTGAATAAATAAAATCGTAGCAAAGTATAAGCGTGCGCGTCGACTGGAGTTGTTTACAAATTTTCAAATTTATTTATGTGACAACAAAACACATGCGGCGCTGTGTGTTCTCCACGTTTCGAGAGATAAAATGTAAACAAGTGGCTGGCCGAGCAAATGAGAGATGTTTCAATAACAGCCATACAAGTGGCAAATCTCAGATAATCTATTGGCAGGAGGCTTCAGCATCCTCTCACCTTTTTTTCTAAATTTTCTCGCGCCTTCATACGATCGAGACACACACTTCATGAGAATTGGCGAGTCGTTCAATTATGTTTAAATTTCGTTCGAATATGTTGTTGAAATAATAAACCGTGCAAAATTCAGCGAACGAGGAAAACAAACACATTGTGATTCCATGAAAATGTTGATTGGAAATTCTTGAAAATATGGATTGGCGAGAAAAATGCCAACAAATGAACCTGACAATTTAATAAACCTACATTACTTATTGTTTAGCAAAACAATAGCTTTAATTTGTATTATGCAAAATTTATGATGGTTTTAATTATTATGAACCTTGTGGTCTTTGACGCGCGCAATAGTTGGTGTGATTTCATCCAGTGACATTGTAACAATCAGCGAACGAGCATAAAAATTTAAATTTTAATCACAACATGATATGATAATCGCAGCCATGTTGCCTCCGGTTGTTTGCGTTTCAATGACGCCAATAAAATAAAAATAATAAATACAATATAATATTTGAAAAATCCGCAATTACGAACGCGTAAATGTATGTAATAAAGCAACAGCCGTGAAACCGAAAATATATAAGTGAAAATATAGTTGAAAACCGGTTGATAAAGTCCGACCTGTTATCGTATCGATTGCTTTACCAATGTGCGCTTGGTTACTGCCAGCCTTCTCTGTGTTTTGTTCTGTTCTGTTCTGTCTGCACCTTTTGGCTTGCCATTTTCGTGGCATTTTTCATGTTTTTGTTACGGTTTTAGATTACCCGCGCTGTTCTGGACGCGCTGTATCGCTTGTTGTTCATAAAATAAACACCATTCCGACCGCACTTTCCTCTCCAAATTGTTTGTAATGCCCATGTTACCAACGCGCTCCACATTCGTCCGGCCATGTGGATTTGATTAAAAATAAATCAACCATCATAGCAAATATGATTCCTCCAGACTAAATAACAATACGAACATAAAAATAATTAGTGCCCAACCAAGCATCATGCCCTTTTTATTCGCAACTTGTTTGCTTCCAGCTTGCAATCTTTCAACCAACCATCGAACCCTCCCCAAAATTCTCTATCCATCCCCAAGTCGGAAGGTTCACTTCGAGTGAAGTGTCTACGTTGAAAATGTGGGCTTCCCTTCTTCATTCCACATCTTCATGTCGAATTTCCTTCGCTTCCCAACAAACGTCGAAACAAACGCCCAAGCAGAGCAAATGCATGGCAAAGCCACAAGAAGGCATGAGGGCACCCAACGCGTCCCAACCAGTTTTGCTGCCATGCTCTCAGCCGCCTGTCTGCCCTTTCTTTCATTTCATTCTTCTTCGTGCGTTTGCCATCCGAGAAGACATTCTAGCGTGTACAACAACAACAATGTAGGTAATACCATCATCTACCTAGAAGCAAATGGTGGTGTGCGACCATAAATGGGCGATTCGCAGAGGATTTACAAGAGACGAGCGCCCCATTCAAACGAAGGCAATAGACCCATCATTGGGATGTTATTTATTCCCTTATAGTTTTACTCGTTAGATGAAATCTGCGAGGGGATTTGCCAGCCCCCATTTCGCCAGCTTAGACGAGCCACACTATGCAAAACTAGTCACGTCTGGGCTACAGGCGAGAACTTCGAATCGAAGTTGCTTTTGGGACTTCCCGAAATTCAAAGAGCAGTACCTTTCGATTTCAAAGCCTACACTAATGGTTTGTGCCCAATTCTCTTGTGTTCTCTATTTGTACGATGGTATCAAGTTGTCGTTGGAGATCACCTTGACATTTTTAAACTCAAATGATAGTATTGACTTGATATCTTAAATATTTGGTAATGGGACCTTTCACTTTTAGGATCAAACAATTGTAAGGTCTTCACGAGTGAGATTGAAGTTCTTCTAGATTCTACATTAACAGTTTGGGGAATCTTCAGAAGTCTTTCTGATAATTAAGGATGAAGTACATAAATTAAACTGCCTACTGAATCTACTCCTGCAATTTGATTCAACAAGGTTGAATGAAGGCACTTTAAAAAATCTTCGACCTTGTCACCGAACGAACTTTGAAATCCTCATGATGCGTGTGCCATGTAGCAATAAAAAAACAAATAAAATGTTATCTAACCCAGCCTACAAATAAGTAATGATACCAAATAATGATTTTATAAATAATCATAGAACTTCAAGGATTTCCTTCCACCACACTCGAATGAACTTCCATCAGGTTTCCCATTTACCCCAGAAATGGAAAGCTCTAATTTCCAAAGCAATGGCGATCCCTCGAGGCTTTTTGTACACGAAACTTTACCATTCGATAAATCAATGAGTATAAACCTTGACAACATCATACAACTATCTGGAGCAACTATGGACACAGAGTCCTTGACTCAACACCTCATCATAACAATAACCCACTGATGGTTGGGGTGTTATTAATGCGAAAATCGGGCTGTGTGTGTTTCTGTGCAGAAACCTACCTTGTGAAGCGGAATGACATGATGGCCGAATATGGGTCTCGAGCTCCTCCGTCGTGTACTCGATCTTATCACAGACTTTGGTCCTTTTCAGCGCCTTCCCCATGTCGGTGTCCGAATCGCCTTCGAAGAATCCGCTCTCTTTGGTCTTCTTGTGGCCGCGCATCTTTCCCCGCTCGCTGTCGCACATTCGCTGTCTTGCTCAATTATCGCAATGAGTCAATTCAATCACTGACTCGGGGATGGTAGGTCACCTACGTTGGCCACACCATGCAGACCAATGTCATGATTCGCTGCAGCTAGTGCTCGCAATCAGTCAGCGTGTGTTCGAGAGATTGATGTCACTTATGTAGATGAGGCTTTAATTGGCAGGCAATTATCCAAGGAGCTGCGCTTAGTGCACTATAGTGGACACTACCAACCAACAATAACAAGAGCGTCACTACTGCACGCCGAGTGGAATACAATGCAACAAGCACTGGGGGACTGCTTGCAACAGAACTAACTGTTCTTCAAGTTTGTTGTCGTAGCTCTTGCACAGTTCAGCGCAAATAAAAATACATTGCACGTCTCCCTCCCTCCTTCTCGGACGAAGTGGACCGACTTGGAGCGTTTGGTTGATGATGTCCGTGATGAGCAAATATCTAGGTCGAATATTTAAATCACTTCAATAGCCCCGAAAATAAATCCAGGCGGCTGTGAAATTTGATCGGAAACGTCACCAACAACAATCAGTCACTTTGAGTCAGTTTGGGTGCTTAGGGGTTAGAACTAGGCTTAAGCTTCAACTTAGGGCTTAGGACACTGGTCCTAAGGTCCTTTGTCCTGTGAAGCTTCTCCGGGAGTGAGTACTCCAATGTACCAAATAAGTCAGCTGGACGAGATGGAACAAGTTCCTTGAAGGTGTTGTTGTTGTTAGTCCACAAAATTGGTCCGGCTTACAAAACAACACACACGAATGGAACAAACAGTCTTCTGATAGTAGAAAAGGTACTGAAGTACTGAAGTACATCCAAAGCAAAAGTGTGGTGCGTGTTTTGGTTGTGGGACCACGCGACACGAACAACACAGCACTCTCTTGAGCGGACGAGGTCTCTACTCACGACCGAAGTAAACGAACCAACTCTCGGTTACTGAATGCCTTCCGTCCACGCCAACTGACACAACGTGCACACGGTGCGCAGAGTGCGCGGACGCGCTTCGTTCGTTTTCGACGTTGGGACGCGAACCGATATGGGTTCTCTCTTGCTCCGCTTTGCACGACATTTACTCGATTGCAAGACCAGACCGAGCCAGACACACAAGGCTGATGGATTTGAATTCGGACGAACGGTACAGGCGAGCCCCCACTTGGTTGGCGTGTGGTGGTGACGATGGCCCGAAATTCGCATGCGGCCAACAAAGATGGGCAATTGCAAGCAAACAATTGCACATTGAAGCGAGGACCCCACCGAATGTGGCGCACGGAGTTTCCCAACGCGGTGCGCACACCGTGTGCCTTACTACGGAAACAGCTGATTTTAAAATGTGGCGAAATGTGAACCGCACTCAACTTCTGAGACCACGATTCGACCGCCGCCATGCACGTTGATGGCCAACGCCAAGTGTAGAATGGTGGCAGCTATCGTTTGCGACCCGCACGACATATTTTTTCGATTTGTAAAGGCCTGACAGTTTATTTAATGAAATCAACTTGTTTTATCAGCTCGCCGAGGTATTTATAGCCTGGGTAATTAATTTAACGCGCAGGCGGTAAACGAATGAATATCCCAACGTATGGCCCAAAATTGTAATTTTTATCGCTCCCCGTGGAAATTATTTTATCATTTGCTGTAATTAAATTTTGAATTTCATATTGTAATTGATAATTTTGTAATACAAGTAGTAATGAAATCCACATTCACTTCGTGTGATTACCAAACTCGGGCTGCATTTCTCCCAATAAAGTGCATGAGTTTATTTCATTTCCGGCATTGATTATGCAAACAATAATTAATTAACATTTTTGAATAATTTGCGAGTTTCACTTAATTGCTGAACATTAATGGCATAATGTCGGGTGATGGTGGAACAGGTCACTACTTCTCTGTTCGCAAACTTGTTGCAAAATTGATTTGCAAACTCCCAAGTCGTAAAATGTGTATAAATCGAGGTGAAAAACGGCACAGTGGACTCGTTTATTCATTGAAGGCACTCTGGGTCTGAGCAGCTGCTGCACTGCCTGTTTTACAACAACAGCAGAGAGCACACACAATTCATGCGCGTGCGAGCAGTTAACATGCGTTTTCGGAGAGGCGAATATATTGAACCACTTCATATATTCCGCCCGTTTTATGTTCAACTCGTGTGTGCACCGAGCAGAATGTTATAGCGCCGACATACGTTAATTCCATCCATTCAACTGATAATGGCTCATCTACAATTCTGATTAATATTCGATACGTAAAATTTTATGTCAAATATCATTTGTTTGCTGCTCAAATACAAAAAGCTGTAATGCACTGGTTCTGATAATGATAGCACTGCTTGAAAAGTATTCTAGAATGACATCTTGTGCCTCAAACTATTTTGGTAACATGGGTAACTTCTGAAACTTGAATTTTAGAATTTTACCTGAGAATGCTTATTCTAGAAATACCAGCAGGTATGTAATGTATGAAAGTTTAACTGGTCACTCAGTGGGCAGTGTCCATTCAGGTATATCTTCAAATTTTGGCTGGGAAGATTAGAAGTTGAACAATTCTTAGAAGTATCATTACCAATTCATACCAAGTCAAACCGTACTTATTATATCTACAGAAGAGTTCTTCACCTTCATCCTCCAAAGGCCAATAACAGAAAGAATCATAGAAAATCTGCAATGGATAAGTTATTGCCAAATTGTGGTGGTAAAATTGGTTGAAAACCAGAAGACAACATTGTTATTCAAAAAGTGGAATTGCACGACCTTTTACACATAATGCTGAAGGATATTTAGATGAATGTCTAGAAGTTATCATCAGCTTTAAACAGGAATCAATTGCAATGTAAAAGAGAGACCAATCCCTTTTCAATTTGGTCATTATCAGTATGGATTTGCAGATTCGATAATTGAAGATTTTGGAACAACTTTGAAGAAAGCAACAATAACCAATGTATCTATCAAAATCTCCAAAATTTACAAAAAAATATTACTGTACTTCAGAAAGAAGTTACTAATCACCTTTTTGAATATAACCATCAATTTCTTCATATAATATATTACCTAAGAAAACTGATAACTGACAAAAGAATACTTATTATTGAAATAGTGATAATCCTATGTTCATATGAGTAAATCAAGACGATGTTCCATTTAAGTCAGAAGACAACGAGTAAAATTGCAATTCCCAACAACCGAATGATAAACGAAGCTATGACAAACTGATGCATTGTATTCACTCTCAATAATGATAACAATTAACGACTTAAAGTTTCGATGGCTTTATGCCAGCCTTCGTACGATTTGCCTTCATGTTGAAAGATGATAAGAAATTAGTTAATGTTTAATGTTGTATTTTAATAAATATATCAACTGATAGCAAACGCTGATAACTGTAGTGTTTCTGTGAAACTACACTAATCTAGCACCAATTTTTTGGTTTGAATATGTCATGAAGGCAAGCTGATATTTATAGCATTGTTTCCTTTCATAATATATGCAGAATGAGTTAATAGAAAATTATCTGAACAAGAAGTATAAATGCAAAAACATTCAATGCAATGATTTTACTTGGCATCTTTGTAAATTTGCATTGGAGTTGACAACTGATATGGGACAATTACTTCATCAGATAAAGAACAGTAAAATGCATATAAATTGTGTTATAATGGCATTTTACAAAGAGCATTAGGATATTTGGATTTCAAAAGCTGAGTGCAATCTATAGAATTACTAATAAAGGTACAAAAGATCAGTGAACAGGTTTTCAACTAACCATTAGGACATTTTCAATATAACTTCTGATAGTAAATTACTTATATATCAATATTGAATCTATCATTAGGCCTTGTTATGCTATTGTTATTGATTTCCAACAGATAGCTCATACACCATAAAGAAAAATCATGAAGATTGTACTATTGCAAAAAAAAACAAACAAGAGAAAATCTTGTAGGACAAAGAAATCCCAATACCTAATTAATATACCATCGGATATTCAATTGCATATGATATTCAAGCAATGTATGAAACCTTTCACAGGTATCAATTCAAATAATTATCATGCAACTGATAGGTACACAAGATATCTATGTATATGAAATTACCTACTTGATATTAATTAAATCAATATTAATAATCTGTCTCAGTGCATTTGTATAAATTCAACCAACAAAAACGGCACCTTACCTTTATCATCATCATATTGGTGCTCGATGTCGTACCAGCTATAACGCACCATTATAAGTGTGTTGAAACCGTTGATAATTACTATGTCATTACAGCTGATAACCGCAAAAAGAACATATCGTGCCAGCAGTCGTTTATAGGTTAGTAACCCATGTAAAGTAAATTGATGATGAAAATTGTATTGCAGCCTTATAATTCGTTGAGGTTCTCAACCTCCAAATTGGAATACACGTCAGTTTTGATTTACCGACAACTTTAACGAGTAATCATAGCAACGAGTAACAGAATATACCAATGCGAAATTCGATGCAACAAATTCCACGACAAATGTCAATCAAACACTATGAAGCTTGGGCAATATTCGAGTCGACTTCAAGTGAATACGAAATGCATGAAACGAGAGTTGCAATCGAAGCGAAAGTAACTTTGATAAGATTTGGCCTTAATGGGATTGTACATGTGTATTGACCAAGGTCAATGAATCGGTATCGATATACAAATTAGACTAATATGATGTGCAATTCAACTCACCAGGCCATTAGTTAAGAGTATTACTGCAAATCACTCGATGGAAATGTGATGGACACAATATTAAATGCCATTTGGGGTTAATTCGTTGCATTCCGATGGAGCACTTGCAACTGACAATTTGAGTTATCAACGAACGCACATAAAATGGCTGAGTTGATGTTTTAAGTTAGGCAACTAGTTTTACTCTGAGAGTTCACGATGGTTATGCAACCGAACTTACTGCTTTTCAGTAATTTGCAAATTAAATTAGTTTTCATCATATTATAATATTTAAATGCTCGTGGAATATAATTTTGCGATGAATATAATTAATTGAATATTATTTTGAGTTTGCTATTTTTACCCTGTCCCATCTGTGTAGTAAAATATCAATATTGTTTAATTATAGGTCAAATTCAAGGCCGCATTTCTCATATCCGCAATACAGATGTATCCTTCAAGTGAAATCATCGTTTTCTTGCCGTTGGATAAGATTACAACATCTTAAAAGCAATTGCTAGTCATAATTCCTACCTCATGAGTTCTTTTTCTGACTATTACGAATCAAAAACCAGCATATTCTTGCAAGTTTCTGTGCAAGTGTTTGCAACATGATGAAACGCCCACGTTGTTGACTACCGGACGATTGAAATTTTCGTTTATGTGGGCATTAACATGTTGTTGGCCGCTCTGAGACGTTAAGAAACAAGAGTAAAAATTGCAATCCACTTACCATACGTGATATTGTGCGTGATGGCTTCTCGCAGCGAAACGATCACAGTCCTCGTCATATTTCTTATCGAGGGCGATTTCTGGGTCTGCGATGGGGACTTCGATAAAGGAACCGGCGTCTTGACGAAATTTCCATCATCTCCAGCACTGCTGAAGGAGCCCCCTTCACTGGCCATCATTTCGCACTAGGAGATGAACGCCTACAAGAAAGAGAACAGATTGTTAATAATGTTTATTGTTGTTTGTTTTGCTAACTGTGCGTATTTATTCGCTTTTTGTTTACGCTAGCCGTTTGCCATTATTAAATTGCAGCCAGTGTAAACATGTACACACACAGACGTTACGTACAATTGAACCAAATGCAGTGCAGCGCAAGTCGCCAAAAGTGCGGAAGTTCGTTCGGTTTATTTTTAGCTTCGATTCTACGGCAACATTGATTTGTTTATTAGGTCCGATTAGCACACACTCGATCGCACAGCCGAATCTCAATCGTGCCCATCGACTTATCGCAACATTCGTACACTTTGTCGCATTGCCGGCCGCTAATTAATCAAGCTGCAGCGCGATTTGTAAGCGCGTTTGACAGGAAAACGCTCGGCGAAGCGGTCGCACAAGTCCGAACCGTGTATCACAATAATATTATTATTAGTTGGGTGTTGTGGTTCGGTTGCGTGGAGGGTCCCCTCTTAAAACAATTCAACGTGAGCGCCGCGAACTGAAGCAGAAAAGCGAGAGCTTTAAGATGAGCGTCACACGGCAAAATGCAATCAAACACCTTTTGCTAATAACGCCATCCGTTCCGCACTCGAATCAATGTTTGATATTGTTTGCGAACCCTCCCAGAACGGATCGAGTTAGGCATCAGTCATTATTACTCGAGTTCAATTATCAACCGCTATTACTTTCGGCGTTATCGCATTCCATTGCGCAAAACCGCAAATAGAATATTGCCGGAGCACAGCGAATAGTGCGATAACTCCTGGCAAATCAGTGGAATCTAATTGAAATATATTAAACTATTTGCCGGGTTGAGCGTAGGAGATAACAGCTGTTGATGCGCTGCACTGTTCTTTTTCGTAGTAGATTGTTTCTTAGCTGCTTGTTGGAGCATCAGCGTCCACTACTTAAAAACGTAAATAAACAATCTCTAGGCTGCTGGCGATGAGAGTGACACCGCCACGATTTAGATCCTTAAAACGGTGTGTTCTCGCGATGAACTAGCCGCATGACATTGAGCGCGCATCGTTTGTATTGGTTGATATTATAGTCGATTTCACTGCGCTGTTCTACACGCTCTGAGGCTCGTTTATATAGATTTATGATGATTACGAGCGCTGCGATGCAATTATGATGGGATTGGCACTGTTACGACTTTGCGAGAGTCATGCACGAATCTTCAGACACTGCTCTCATTTGCGTGCTTAATTTGACAAACATCCAACCGATTGATTAACATTGGTACATACGCGAGGCCTGTGTGTGTCGGTGCGTGCCAGATGCTTACATTTTCCGGGTTTTCATTCCCATGCTTGGTCCACGCATGTCGGGAAAATCGTTGAATGTGGTTCGTCCGTTTTATTCACGTGCCATGTGCACATTGGAAACTTGTTGCTCCTAAGGCCAAAAACTCAAATTAGCTAATTAGGAATTACATTATATTGATTACAATCATATTCGAATCAATAATCGGGTTCATTTAATATAGATTCATTAAAGGATAATTGCAATGCAAAATTTCCCACTGGAAATTAACTTTGTGGACATAACTATAGGCAACCCAAATTACACAGAGTAATCTGATCTTGCTTATTGCAATGTTCAACCAAGGAAATAAAATTATTATGAATATATTACTTACATAAATAAACAGGAATATGCCCCACATGTTATTGATTTCTTACAACATCATTCACTTGAATGTAGGTGAACATTTGAGCATAATATATGGAACTTGCATATTGCGAACTTCATGCTTGGTTGATAATCCTGAAAGATACAACTACTATTAATTTCTATAGCAATAACCACAAGCAGTAAACAAATAATATAGAAAATCCTTATCACCAGGAAAATGATCAAATTACCATATTTACATCAAGAAATTATCGAATGATACTCCTTCCATACAAGAAATAATTTTTTGACTTACGTTTCTTTCTTCTTACAATCTGATATTGGCGAATCGTTCTATCAAATGTATCAGCCTCCCAAGTCATTATAACTCTTATTCTTCGTAAATTAACAGCCACTTTTGTTTAAAAACTAAATTATTTGCACTAACAGATCATAACCTTGGAATATTCCTAGAGATTCTACCGGCTCCACTGACGCATGCGCAGAACAGTCATCAATTACTTGTATTTCAAAATTCAAAATATTTACCAGCAAAAAGTTTTAAAAGTTAATTTGTGCACGCTTCAGATACATTTCTTTTATTTCCTTCTATCTCTATACACTTACATGTAATTTGAAATAATTTAAAATACATTTGATTAATAAAATAGTAGCTGAATATTTTTTAGATATAAAAGAAGCACATGTTCCATCGAGTAGATTCTATTCCACTTGTTCTAAACATTCTCATTAGTAATTCATTACGTTTAACACTTTCTACACTCGTCTATGTTACATTACATTGTGCTCGTGTATCATAAATATACCAATAGGTACTAATAAAATTTATAAAAAATCTGTTACAAAAAAATAGAGTATGAATTTGTAGAGGCTCAATGTATCAGAATAGATTGCGGTTTTATAGCCGCAATGCTGTGATTATATCATCATTTTCATCTTCATTACAGGGTAGATAGATAAGATACATAGATTGATAGAGATAGATAGGTCAGCAGGGAAGCGATTTACATTTCGTTTATGTTTTAAGGCATCTTGAATAAGTGATAACATCGATATTGATGTTGCGATCATTGTATACGTTTTCAATATCATATTTTGTTGTGTTCATGTTTTAAAACATTGGAAGCAATTTCACATAAACAGGAAGAAGTAACTTGGCAGTTAATCTGCAATTGTCTGCTACGTAATGTGTAAAATGACTGATAAAATTCGCAATAATTACAACAGAATTAAGGTGACTCAATAGATTATCGCATTAAATCATAATGAATTATAAAAACAATATAATATTAATCAAATATTTACAATTATCGGTCTCAAGTTCATGCTACAATATAACTACTCATCATTTCATTTTTCATTACCTTAATTAATTGTTTTTATGATCGTTACTTTGATTGTATTATTTATAAGTTGGTTTGCAATCTTAAATCAATTGCGAATGATAATTAAAATTATTATGGCATTCATTTCTTCAAACTTAAGCATTACATTCGCAAAAGTTATATAAATATATTATAGACAAATGATAGGAATAGTAAAATAGCACTGAACAATAATTAATAAACTAGTAGATATATATAATATGACGTGAGTAAATGTTAAATGAAATACTGATCTACATTTTGTTCACAATCCGATTATGTTCATTGTAAATGGGTGTAAATGATTGATTCAATTTTGGTCAGAATTTCTAATTTTCTAAGCATTCTGTCAATTCCTTGTTTAGCAATAATTGTGAACAAATATGTACGCATAAATTAATTTATCTACAACATTTGCTTGTTATTAAATGAACTCATTGTGGTTTACTTTATGTTGGAGCTTGCCTAATTGATAATCATATAATTAACGTTAAATAGTAGGTAACTTAAACAATTATCATTAAGTTATACGAATTTCTAGCCAAACTGAACTTATTTTATCTATCAGTTGCAACGTCATATTGTTCATTTAACTTTGTTAACGTTATAGATAGAATTTACAATCTTATTTACACATATTCGTAGCCATTCCATTTCTTAAACATTTCCAAATGTGATTTGTACGTATTTCTCCCCTTGTACAATCAATTAGTTTAAAATTATGTTAATAAACTTGAAATAAATTAGCATCATTGCGGTTTGGACGAATAGCTGATATATCCAAATGATCTTAATTAATATTAACGCATAAATAAAACGTGAAGATCACTGACGAATCTATGGAGAGCAAATTTGTTGCAACATCTACATCCCAACTCTTTGATAAAAACTAGATTATTTACAACAATTCATCACGGTGTTAACAGATTACTAGTGCACATTGAACGGAAACTAGAAAGAAGTCATATAAAATAAGAGCGAAAATTAAATACTTTGGTTTGGTTCGTTCTTCAATTCGTTTCTCACATTTGTTGTTAATGCATAGCTTGCGCAAATTCAGCATTGATTGTTGAACATTGCAACGAAAGAAACATCCTATACATTTAACTCGTGTCTATACTATGCTTGTGTTGAACATCTTCGTCTTGTATTTGAACATTTAACTTCGCAGTTGCTTGCTCTTTGGATTTTGCAGCAATTAATGTCTAGGGAATAATGATACAAGAAGTACACAGAGTAGCGTCGATGAGGGCAGCAGAAGAGAAGCACTTGAGGATTGGTTTGATCCTAAAATCAGAAAAACATTTAGAAATTTTGATCATCATATAAAGTGATTTCATTGAGGCATGCAACTTATATCTAAAAAATGAAGACAAATGTGATAACTACCATCAGCGCGTGCTTCAAGGGCAATATTATTGTCCTCTGTAATGATAACACAGAAAAAAATAATTAATAGTGACGTAGATAGTTTGATTGGTGTGTTTATACCTTCGTTCTGGCTAATTGGGTTACTTTGGTGATGGTTTTTGTGGTTTTTATGTCCATGGTGTGCTTTGTGTGCTATTTAAGCAAAAAATACAAAATAAATTTTAACCAAATTCAAACATCTAAGATTACTGTTAAGTAGCATCAAGTGCAATCAAATCAAAAAACTAAATGTACCTTTGAATGTTGTTATTTTTGAATCTTCAGACCATCCGTGTTGATTCTTCGACTTAACTCGAACTTCATATTCACCCGCGTCCAACTCCTTAAGCATGTAATTGATGACATAGATATTTTCAGATCCGGAATTGGTCACTTCCGGTTTCTCTTCCTTCCATTCAGTATCCTGTTGGAAAATAATGATGAGTGATATTTCTGTGAATTGAATGTATGAATGTATAACTCACTGATTTCTTTTTGTACTCCAAGATATATTCAGAAATGGGATACAAGGATTCAACTTCCCAAGTCAAATTGAAATTCTTTCCATGATTCAGTTGTTCCCCATTTTGATAAAGAGCTTTGCTGGGTTTATTCGAGATCGTGATGAACTGTTCAGTGATTCCCACCTGATTATCAGCACGGCAAGAATATTTACCGAATTTGCTCTCATCAACAGCATTCAAATTCAAGATATGATGGTTGTTCTTGCGGCGATTGCTTTTCACTTCTTCACCGTCCTTTTTCCACAGGACGATGGCTGGAGGATCTGCACGAACACTGCATCGCAGGACAACGTCGAATTTGTCGTTTTCAATGTTTGATGTTGATTTCTCCAAGTGAACAATTGGTTTATCTACAAGTAACGAAAAAATTCGTGTAATTGGATTATCTGACATAAAATTTTTCAGTTTCTTGGTACTTACGCATAATTTTAATAGCAATGCTCTTGTGATCCAGTTCACCATTAGAATTTTCAGCCAAACATTGATAATCTCCACTATTTTCATGTCCCACATTTTCGATGAGGAGCGTTTTTCCGGTCCCATAACGCGTTCCTTTCAAGGACCATGTAATTTTCGGTTCTGGATCACCAGTCGCAATGCAAGTCAACTCCAATTTATCACCAGCAGTGTACTGAAATGTTATTAAGTCAAATTATCTTCAAGCCAACTATCTTCTAAATTATACTCACATTTGTTGTAGACTTATCAGCAGTCAACGAGATGATTTGTGGTCGTGAACTCGACACCCGAAGACTATGTTTCACTTCGACTTTGCCTTCACCACCAATGATCATGCAAACATAGTCTCCAGAGTCCTTCTCCTCCAGGTCGTTGATGATCAGCCAGGTGCCATTCAACTTGAACTTCTTGCTGTCGAATGTCGTGAAGATGTGGTCGTCTTGGAAAATGATGCTGTCGTTTTTCTTCCACATGAGTACAATCGAAGCTGGAAAGTTGAAATAAGTTATAAGTTCAGAGGTTGAAAGTTTTGTGATGATGGGATTGATTGTTTATTACCTCGATTTCCAGAGACATCGCATGGTAATTCTACTTGTCCAAGTGGTGGTTTTGTGAAATGTTGGGCATCGGTTGTGATCTCAATTGGAAGAGTGTCATCTTCATCTTCGTTTGCATCCAAGGATTCGTCGTCATATTCGTCGTTGTAGTCGTCTTTTTGAAATTCGTAGTCGATGTCTTCTTCGACAGGTTTGCTCCAACCTGGAGGAAATCAAAGAAGGAGAATGTTAATAAATTTGGTGGTCAAATTTCTTGGGAGAAATTTTATTTGATGTTGATAAATTGCCATATGAAATATGATTCGTTGGATGAACAAAACAAGTTTATGAAGATTACATCATGAAGCAATAAAACGCAATAAAAATGGTGTAATATGCTTGAGTTATGAATTAAATGATTGAGTTATAAACATTACGGTATACGTGTCATAAAATAGGTTTTTATTTTCTATCATTATGCTCCTGTTTCTGGATCTTTTAATTAGTTTTCTTCTATAAGAACTTCAAATGTATTTATGAGAGTTTTTGAACCAGGATGAATTTCAAATTTATGAATATATCAACCAATTATGCAACACAATCATTTATACTAAAAACTAAATATGCTCAACATCAAATGATACCAAGTGAAAACTTCTTCAGGGATGTGTAATACGAAGTACAATTTGTTTGTATAATTACAAAGCAATAACAGAGTATCTGAAAAATCTAATTCGTACATGCGAAAGCTGAAATCATGCCCTTTAAAATGCTTTTTGAATCATCAAAATCGGTCAAATAGTTCTTGAGATATGATGAAAAAACATTTCCTATAGGAATACATTATGTGAAGTAACGCAGCTGTTATTTATTCTTTCTATTATATTCGACCCTCGTGCAGTGCGCTGCGGTTGCATTCCTCGCATTCCGATCCCATTGTTCGTTGTTTGCTTTGCAACTCTTTACTTGTTACTGTGTCAATATTCTATTCATCGCTGCATTCCTTCGTTAAAGGGTTAAACCAATTATCGTTCAACTCTTTTTTGTGGAATGGGGGAATCAAAGTCATTCGAAATGAACCAGTTCTCTTTTCACATTTTCATCAATATCTCCGAAACTAATCGGCCGATTTTTCTGATTTAAAGAGCATTTGTCATATTTTGGCGAAAAAATGACATTGGTCATGGTCCCAAATCTGTGCACGTCTCAAAAACGAAACGAGCCAGTTCTCTTCCCACATTTTCATCAATATCTCCGAAACTAATGATCCGATTGCTTTCAAATTTTCAGCGATTGCTTATTATATATTCATGGATATATTTACGGATTTACAATATCGGGAATCAATTTGTTTATAAATTATTAATGTTTATAAATAATAATTTGATTTTTCTTAGTTCCAATGCGATTTTCTCGCAAATGGCTCGGCCGATTTCCACCAAATTTGGAATATAAACTAATAACACAAGATACTTAACATATTGTGAATGGGGGAGTGGTGCAATGACCGGGGAAGGCACTATACTATAAAAAAATAAATTGGTAAATGTAAAATCAACTCTGTCAATTGTCCCAGACATTTATTTTGTTGTACTTTCAATAGATTCATTTGACATAATCAAATCTAGCCCTGAATGTGCATAACTTTTTGCATTTTTTTGCGTTTAAAGAAATTTTCACTATAAAAATTCATTAAATGTTATGAAATAAGGTCATACTTTGCAAAAACAATTCTACATTATGTGTAATTTGCTATACACACATCAGTCACGTTTTCCAACGATTTATTTATACGAAACTCAATTGCATATTGAAAACATCATGTTCAATGAAAAGACGAGAAAATGGAACATAAATATTAACGTATCTCATCCAGAAATGCAATCAAATGCTTGAACAAATATAATTTGCACTAATAATTCTGAAGGTGGACTGCTTGCACATTCTGACCTATATATAATCCTCTAAGAGTGTTTGTTTTAGCCATTACTTCCGTTCGCAAAACATTCCTGCCCATCAAAAAATATGTCAAGGATTCTTTCGCGCTGCTGTCTATCATCAAACTAATGATGGATGCGTCCTTGATGCACATCCTTTTTGCACCATCAATTACCAAACGCGCAAATATTTAGCCACGGCCGATAAATCACAACTAGCATTCGTTTGCATGCATACTTCACGCATTTATTCATCATTCTGAAGATGCAGAAGTGGAATAAAATGATGCACGACCAAGATCTAATGTCAAGCGCGCATAATTCATAATGGATAACTGCGTATTTTAATCATTGACCATTTAACACTTGATGGTCGACTCGTTGGCCATTTGGTCATGGTTAATAAAACCTAAATTGGATTCTATCAGCTATGAGTTTGTCTTCTGGTGTGGCAGCAAGTTGATCATTTTATTTTCACATTGATGCCTGATTCATTTGAGCTGCATTTGAAAACAGAACAAGAAGGAACAATAAGGCACGACGATAATCAAACCAATTGAAAATGCGTGGAATTGGTGTTCGATTTGCAAACGCAATGCAATTTAGATTGCAGTAAATTTACTTGATGTTTGGCATTCATCATGGAAATAGGAAATTTGAGGCGAGTCTATGCTACTGAAATACCATTTTATTGGGTTTGTTTGTGTTCAACTGAAGAAAGCAATGCGGAAGACATTAATGAATGTGTTTTGTATTAATTCCTGGTAATTCTACGTTTCTGAAGTTATTTTTGGACTTATTATTAGCCAAACTGTCAAACAACATAAAATTACATTTAGAACATGAATTCCTTAACAAATTATTGATACATCAATGGAAAATTGAACCCATTTGATAGGAGACAATGAAAATAATGATCTTCATCATTGAATTGCAGCCAGAACTCTTGAACAACTGAAGCATTTTGACAAAACATTAGGTACGAACAATCAAACCCGTAGTTAATGCATTAATGATTGTCCGGCAATTTCCTATTTCCTTTCCTGTGAGTCATTAATATCCACGCATTTTCTTTGATTTCCATTACTCATTGTTTGTCGTCGAAGATATTTTCAGGGGCGGTGCATTTCAATCCGCATTTGTTGATGCAAACTGAAACATTATTGCATTAGGAAAACTGCGAGCTTTCTCGGCCATGATGCTCTGTAATTCCGGCAAATTGCGGTTCGTGCCCGACCCAGAAGCGCGTCCGAAAGCATCCATCCATAGTTTGTATGGCATTAGGGCCGCGCCATCAACAATAAAGCCATTCGGCATTATAATGAGCGCTTGCTTCTTTCCCCATGGGGGCAATTCGCCGATGGAATTCCGACTCGATTCCGTCATAATTTCCCGGTCGTATGGTAAAATANGCGTTTCGTTTAGCCCATTGCGCACGATTGACCCAAAGCTGGCCGCAAAACTACACCCAACTGTTTGATGGTGTTTGTCGTTGGGCGTTAGTGCATACAATTTGTTTATTTATGAGAAATTATTGTTGGCATACCATGTGTTCGTCGCATTTTAGTTGGTTGAGGAAAATGCTCGTAAAGTTGGATGGAAATAGATTGCAAGGAAGGCGATGAAATCATGTTAATTGCGTTTGTTTATGTCTTCCGGGTTCATTAATTAAGCATGGTAAAGTTTATGTTAGAGATATTTGACAAATATTTTTTTTATTGGTATATGGAAATTAATCCTGAATCTTCCAAGTTTCAAAATTAGCTTTTTATATTGGATTATCTTTAATTTATCCTGTAGAATGATAGAAAAAAACTTGAGGAATTTTTGAGTTGATTTCAAATTTAAAATTCGTTTTATACTCTAATATTCTTCATTCTAGAATATTTGTTATTGCATCTTCAAGATTTCAGCATAAATTTTTTTCAAACGAAATATTCTGTTGGAAAAATCAAGGAAACAATCAAATCCCAGAAAATCTAATTGTAATTTAATTGTTTTAGGAACTATTCAACCATTTACTAATATTGTCATTGTAAAAGTTTCGTTTCTGGATTATTTTGCATTGTAATTTTGAAGATATCTGTTCTGAACAAACTTTTGCACAGATATAGCAAGTTTAAATGAAAGAAATATCTCTCTACCATTACACAACATAAATTAAAGATAATTCAAAACAAAAAGCTGATTTTTAAACTCAATTTTCGTTTTATACTCTATAATACTCTTGATTCTAGAATATTTGCTATTGCATTTTCAAGGTTTAAGCATAAAATCTGTTTCAAACGAAGTATTGTGCTGGAAAAATCAAAGAAACAATCAAATTCCATAAAATCTGATTGTAATTTAATTGTATTAGGAAGTATTCATAGGATATCTATCTTTATTATTTTATTATTTAACTATCTTGAAGCTATCGAAAGATTTCTATCAATTTACTGATAATGTCATTGTAAAAGATTCGTTTTTAGATTATTTATTCTTTGTAATTTTGAGATATCTGTTTTGAATAAACTTTTGCACAAATATAACAAGTTAAAATGAAAGAAATATGGCTCATATAAGAATGAAATTCCTGAAAATCCAAAGCAGGACTGTTATTTAATTAAAGTACTATTCATGAAAATTTGCATTAAAATTGCTATATTATTTCTTCTTATAATGAAGATAACTGTTTTATACACAATCTCATGCAGCTAAAGCCAGTTAAATCAAAGAAATATGGTTCATAAAAGAATGAAATTCCAGAAAATTCAAACCACCAGTGAAATTTAATTAAATAAAGTACTATACATGAAAATTTGCATTAAGAGTATGTTTTCTTGATAATACACTGTGAAACTCTTGTTTCAAGATTATTTCTAATTACAATATTAAAGATTGGTGATTCAAAGTTTTGCACAGCTAAAGCAAATTAAAATCAAAGAAATATGGGTTCATACAAGAATGAAATTCCAGAAAATCCAAACCACGAGTGAAATTTAATTAGATGAAAAACTATTCGTGAAGATTTGCATTAAACCAACGTCCAAATGGCTTCTTCCATGGTATTTTAATCAAGCTAATGCAAAAAAGCTTACATGGAAGCTCATATAAAATTTATCAATCCAATCCAAATAGCGAAAATGTTATCTAGCCATCTTAACGCGCACATAAATTCGCCGGATTTGTGCGTAAATCATTTCCATGGGAGCGGTTTGCATATGCGCCTAATGCGTATTCGAACCGGAAAAGCCATTTTCCACAAATTTCTTCATGCCTCACGCCGTCCGAATGCCAATGTGTTTCCCAAATTGCTGAAAGGTGGTGGCTCCCATTGCGCGATTGTGGCCTAATTCCCAATTCGTGATTTTAATAAAATGAAAGCTTTTGCGAACATGTTTGTCCTCGCATTACACCAATGAGGATTTCACACAAGCGGCAATAACCATTATCATTCGAATCACATTGTTGCACGCGACATATGGCCGACACATTTCCAGCCACTGAAAAAAGCTCGAGCACATTTTTTGGCTTTGTAAGCAACGCAGCGCAATGTTTGTTCTTCAGCTTACTTGCTCCTCGAATGCACTCATTTTCAGACATGGATCCAACATACTGTAAATGCGGCAGCATGCACGATGTGAAATGTTGGACGTACAATGTGTAATATGGTGTTTTTACTCAGAAACATCCATTTTTCTGATGATAAAATCGTAACGCGTGTTTCTTTTCACGTTGTCGACGCTTTTTAACGTGCTGCCTTTTTGATCTTATCGCGATATGTGCTAATGGAAAAATGTTCCAGAATGCATTCGAGTGTTCCTCCAACAGATTGCATTGACACTGCTTTCATAGAACATGAAAAAAACCGTTTTTATGGGAAATGTAATGAGTTTGCGTTTAATATTACATTTTCTCGGGTTGATTTTATCCTCTAAATATAAACAAAAAGTTTATTTCTTAAATATACTTTAAAAATGTGTTTCCTATGATTATCAATAAAAACTAAAACTTTAAAATTTCAGGACAGGAAATAAAGTTTTTTTTAAATTCAAATATTAGTGCTGAATAATAAATTTATTGTTGTCATTATTAATTAAAAATTAATTAAAATAAACACGCCTTTTATGAATTGCTTCAATCAAAGAAACAAACACGTAATTGTAATCATAGAGTAGATTAGTTTAATTAATTTTTCTTCCTTCACTCGATAGGTAATTAATTAGTCACTGGATCAATTAACAACTGGGTTAAACAGACAATTACGATCCAAGCAATTAATTGAAGAAATCCACGCCCTTATTAGATCATGTCATAAAACTCATTTCAATAATTTTTAAACGTTTGAATGTCATGACTTTTTCTAAATTATTAATAGTGGGTTTGTTTTTGTTAATTGTTTCAATTGATTGTTGATAAACATAAACATACATGCTCTAATAACAATGCAACTATAGGTACATAAATTACATTTAAAAAAATATTTCATTTTGATTCAGATAATTTCCTTCTAGAAATTTACAGATAATTTATTTAAAGGTATAATAATTGTTGTCGATTTGCAACCATAGTTTATTAATGCAATCATCTGGAATTGATTTGAATTTGTTCGTAGGTGTGGTAATAGCAATTAATTTGGCTTTCCACCGAATAAGACGATTGCACAACAATTGAATCGAAGGCAATTTGCTTGAAATTATCACCTTGTTTAAACGAGAAAGTAGGTGGAACTGAATGCTTGTATCAATTAGGATTGTTTATTGTTATTGTTTATGACTACAATTTTGCTTGCTTCATTCTTACAAACGTAAGTTTCAAAAATGAATGCAAAATATTCGCAGTTTTTATGAATATATAAGTTGATGAGCATCGTTAAAATCGTGGAAGTGGAAATGCAGGAAATGAGGAAGAGTATTGACATCTAAATGTCACTAAACTAGTGCAAAAAGCACATAAACTCTGTAATATCGCATCGAAAGGTTATTTCCCTGATGATACACTTTTCAACCCTTAAAAAGTCTCATAAAAAAGATGAAAATAATAATTTTATAGTTCAACTTTTTGTTGTTTAGTGTAAAAATTAATGTTGTTTTGTTCCAAGTTTTCTGTTTTATTGATAGTTGAATCATAAAGGAGTAATTTTATCAAATTCATTTTCAATTGACTTTTATATCAGAGCAATCATAAAGTTACAAACATTAGTTTAATTCAATACTAAATTGCAGCAAAAATTTCTAAACGTTACGATTTATCAAGATGGGTATAACAACAATTAATAACAAATAAAATTTCCTTTCCATTGATATGTAACATGATATAACACATTTACTAAGATTATCTACCTATCTTGAAGATTCTAGAAGATAACTTTCTGGAGCTCTACTTTATCGATTTCTAGGCACTTGAGAACTAATCCTTAAGAAGTAATTTGTAACACGCTCCTTGTTCGCTGATAAATTCACTCAACCCGTGATTAGATTCGGAAAACAGCGAAGAAAATAACATGTTGCTGAGTGGATAACAAAGTGGCGAACAAAGCCAACCAGAAGTAAACATTAGGCAGAATCGATTTTGCTCTTTCAGCCCACCCTTCTTGCAATTGTAATGGTTCATGGAGGCGGCAGGCTTGTCGATAAGTCGTCGCCAACCACCACCATCACGACAACCACCACAACCACCGCCTCCAACGCCACAACCACCGACGACATCGAGAGTGGCATATTCTAGGTCGCGACATAGTCTCGCTGGAGCCTTTCTGGCTAGCCAAAGAGGCGGCAGGATGTTGCTGGGCAATATTTGTGTGAGTACCCGATGAATATTGGAATTAATTTTCAGCTTGGAAGCTGCTGATTTCAAGGTCTTCATTGAACACTGAATTCTGAAGACTGAAGACAACCAAAATTTTGTATGAGCTATAAATATAAAATATCCTATGAGGAATATTTTACATGAGTATCATTTTAAGGACTATTAAGGAAGTATTGGTACATAAACAAGGGGGAAATTCGTGAGGAAAAACATTGGGAAAACAGCAGGGAAAGAACTGAAGTGAAGACACAAATTGTGAATTGCAAGTCGAGGAAGAAAAGAACTGCGCATAAATTTTCTTTACGTTTCCTTCTCTTTGCGATTTCCACACTTCCTTATGGATTGCCAGACTTGCAAACCCCTCATTCCTGTACCCTGGAAAAGTATCTGTAACTTTGTAAGGGATGTACCAGACTGGAAGAATAGTAATGTCCTTCTTTGACAAGAAGAGAAACAAAATACTGAGGAGTATTTCGTTCGATAAAATGTATTTTGTTCTTTCATACATTTCCATAATCTCTATGATGTCAAGTAAATGTAACTGAATTTTTGCCACCCCCCAACGAATTTTCCTCCAAATTATGTTATAAAAATATTACCCTACAATACAATAATTTTAAATTTAAAAATTTAGTTAAAATTCATAAAAATTTTTTTATTTTCAAGTATTGCCTTTGCTTAATAGTAAAATGCCGCCCCCAAAAAAGTTAGAAGTTAACCACCTCCATAAGATTAATATACGAACTCTTATTAATTTATATTCCAAATTTGGTGAAAATTGAACAAATAGTTTTGAAGATATGACACATAATTGAAAATGTACTATACTCATTAATATAAATAAATTAATAATTTAAAAACAAATTGATGAAAAACATTGTAAATCTAAAAAATTGTCCATTAGTATATGATAAATAAACCCTGAAAATTTGGAATTAATTGGTTCATTAGTTTCGGAGATATTGATGAAAATGTGATAAGAGAAATAGCTCGTTTCGAATCAAATTGAAATAAACATGCCGCTTAATGCCGTTGCTAGGGACGAGCAAACTCAGGATTTTTAACCTTAGCAACCGCAATGTAAATCAAATGAGAGCCGCCATCATGGATTTTCCCGCGCCTTAAGCGCGCAGTCTCACTCGAACTTGATTTTGCGTTAACATTGAATCTCCGTAAGGAAATTGTTTTCTGCATTACTCCAAAACTATTCGGCCGATTTTCATGATGAAAAGTCCAAATTAAAGAGAAAACTTATATCTATGCTTTGCCAGTTTCCAATTTTCAGATAAAAAATATTAAAACATAAAAAATCATCCTTTAAAAATTATGTAATGATTATATTATATGTTTGAATTAAATTCATAATTTCGGGAAAACTATTAGAGATATCAATTTCATTCTTTTAGATTTTAAAACATGAAGACTCATAGATTATTTCTCTCAAAAACTATTAAAATCTGACTTTTTTAATTGGTGTAAACGTTTTTGAATATTTTCAAAGAATAATTTTGTAATATAAAGCTAAATTTCTATACCTTTTCTAAACAACCTACTAAAAGCTTCACTTCCGGTTATAGCCAAATATCCGATACGTCATTCAAAGCTTTGATTTGTAATTGTCACTACGGATATCGAAATTGAAATGACATTGAATGAAAGCCTTCATTGTAATGGTTGCATTCGGGTTGTAATTTCTCCACAAAAATGCGACTGTCAGTTGGCTGTCAGCGCGGAAATAAAGTAACAATCGTTTTTATTTCCTGCTGGGTGCGTGCTCGTGATTGATGTCTTCGATTTATTTAAGCCATAAATAATTATTGTCGTTTAGATCGAATTATCTGAATGCAACCTGTTCGCATTTCCATTCAATCGAATCGTTGAGCATTTACAATAAAATTTATTAGTTTATAAGCGGATGGAATGAAATTGATATCTTTGTTTTAACGACTAATTTATGGCTTATTGTATGGTAATTGTTGATTAATTACAACAAATTGCAATACTTTCAAATGATTATTTTATTATTTTATTTTATTAATAAAGTCATAAAAGTGTAAATGAGAGTTAACAAATTTGCAAAAATTTGCATTTATTTTCTGGACCTCAGTCATCCCAAAGTAATGACAACCATATTAAAATTAACATCCGCATTCATTTTGCATCAATTGCAATTTGGTGCAAATCGTGTTCGATTGAGCAGATGTGATGCAAGTCATCAAAAACTATTTGCGTTGCGAATTGTTGGCGAATCAGTACTGGGTCAGTATGCCTCTCTTTGAACAGGCATGATTTCCTGCTGGCAGCCATATAAACAAATTCGCATGGATTGCATTCGGCTATTTTCGTCCGATCGTGAATACGAGTGAGTGAATCATTGTTTTTCAGATCGATTGCGATCGCGAATACCGTCACAAACGTAATAAACTAACAGAATCGCACGAATGTGCGTAACATGAAATTGCATCTTGCACAGCAGTCCGAACTGCAGTTAAGTCAACAGTTTACGGTGTAATGTTAAACAAATTTGCGGAATATGCGTAATAAAATTGCAAGGCTTACGTAATTCCAGCGATTTTACGAGCGAAGTTATGATGGCCTGAATAAACAATATATTTTTCATTTTCCACTCATTTTGTTTATAAGAATTTTCCTGGTGAAATCATCAATTTGTAAAATTAAAGAAGTAATTACACGATGCAAGATTTAATCGATGATATCGATGAAATTTATTAGAAGGAGGAGATATTTATAATTAAGTCATTAATGCAACCGACTTAAGCTGTTGGATCGTTGTAAAAGCGGTGTTAACAACTCGATTGACTCGAAATTAAATCATAAATAAAGGGTAATAAGTTCAGATCAAGTGTAACGGATGTAATTTCGATTTTTCATCGATACTTTTTCTGGTGCACTTGAAGCATGGCCCAGAAAGAATCTGTTTGAAGAAACCGTTTCAAAATTAAACGCGTGCCTGATGCAAGTGCAGCGCAACATACTTGCTATTATCTCTTCGCTCTGGAGGAAGTCAGCCAAGACGATGCACTCTAAAGACTAAAAAAAGGGCTAAAAATACAAAGTGCCTCATGTTCTTCATGGGACGCCCAAATTACATTCGGCTGGACGTGGACGCAATCTGCTATGGTGTTCGAAGGAAATGGCTGAGAGTTAAAATTAAATTCAAGGAGAAGAACGAATGGAAGAATGTGTGCAAGAAGTTACCACTCATGGGTGAATAATGAATTTATACAAGTTACCATTTCCTACTTCTATTTCTATTTTCAAAAGGATACAGAGAAGTGAGCACAAATGTTTTGTACTAACCACCAAATGAAATAAGTTGGTTTAGTTTGGTGCTATTTTCGGATTGAGTTTTAAAGATTTACAAGTATAGTGATTTGGTACCAAAATTACTGTTGAAATGATTTTTTGTTCATTCATTTTTGCTCATTTAACTGCGTATAACTATTAAACGGTTGGACCAATTACAATAAAGTTGGAACCAAATTGTAAGTCTTGATGAGCACTTTCCAAAAATCTATGGGTTCATGCCCTTTTGCCATTGAGGAAACCAGAAATCGCGTTCAAAGAAAAAAATTGAAGAAAAAGTTTGTAGCGAAAAATACGATAAGGAATTCTTAAAATCGCTCGAGTTTTCACAAATTTTCATATCTCCGAAACTAATGGGCCGATTTGGATGATTCAAAGGGCATTTATAGTATTTTGACGAAAAAATAGCATTAGTCAGGGTCCCGAAACCCTGCGGGAATCGGAAATACCCGAACTTGAAAAATGGGGTTCTAAAAATGCAAAATTTTCGCTTTTTTTTCGCTCTTTAACTCCGTATAACTTTTAAACTGTTGGACCAATTAAAATAAAGTTAGAACCAAATTGTAGGTTTTGACGAGCACTTTCCAAAAATCTATGGGTTCATGCCGTTTTGGCCATTGGAAGTGCAGAAATCGCGTTCGAAGAAAAAAATTGAAAAAAAAGTTTGTAGCGAAAAAAACGATAAGGAATTCTTAAAATCGCTCGAGTTTTAAAAAATTTTCATATCTCCGAAACTAATGGACCGATTTGGATGATTCAAAGGGCATTTATAGTATTTTGACGAAAAAATAACATTGGTCATGGTCCCAAATCTCTGCGGGAATCGGAAATACCCGAACCGAAAAAATGGGGTTCTGAAAATGCAAAATTTTCGTTTTT
>JARJDZ010002247.1:0-37859 GCA_030264555.1 Aleochara sp. GC000083 | reverse complement strand
AAACTTTTCTGAATCTATTTGCAAATAGTTTAGCTATATACAATAATAAATTCTGAATGTAAAACTGCCGGAATCTTCCTAAAGTTCCAAGTATAACCAAAGTTATGAGCCCTGAAACTTTGTGGCCAATTTGCTAAGGTGTTAGTCTTATATAATTTTTCGACATTCGCAAATAGTTTAATTATATACAATTGTAGATTCTGGTTGTAAATTGGTATACTATACTATATGACTAATATAGTTAAAATTCTAGAATACTTATAGAGCAAGTGAAGAAAATTATCCTTTTTGTTGTTTATGAGGTTGTGATTCCCCGAGTTATTTGTCGTCAATTCCTATTTACTCAATGGGGAGGAAATGGGAAATGGAAAATATAATAAAAGCACGGATCGTGTAGCGACGAGCGAGTTGTCAATGCGTCTTCGATTCCGAGTCCTTGAGCGCGTTTAAAGGAGCGCGCGACCGCAAAGCCTTTTACACACGTTCGGCAGGATAAAAGCGCCTCCTGAGTCGGACTAATATATCGTCGTCGGCTTACCCGCCGCCGATTACTTTTAATTTATTATATTTCGCCTCGACTGGAGCACATCCTTGCCACTCGCCGTTCGTACACCCCTTATTTTCCTCGCCGACGACGACACGAACTCACTTCCTCTATGTCGACGCCGGAATTGATGGTGGTGGTGGTGTGATGTTGGTAGTGGAGGCGGCAAGCGTTGAATTTGTGAAAATGTGAAAAAGCTGAGCGTGCAGCCAGCACGAAGGTAATTCGAGTTTGAGATTCGCCATCGAGTCAATGATGGCAACACATCCGGTCGCATCCTTCATCATTCCCACATGAATACGTGCTCCAATGCTCCTGCCGCCTCCTCCAGCACCAGCGCCGTCACGGGCGAATTTTTAAACGGATCTAAAACGCGCGCCGATATCATCAAAGTTTAGTGTAAATAAATTTGATGGAAAACACACGTTCAGGACTGCATGCTTCATCGACATCCTTAGCATTCTAGATTTTCCCGCATGTGCTTCCTGGGAAAATTGTGTCATGAATGTGGGTACTTAAAGTTTTTTCGACGTGTTACAAATTCTTTCCACATAAATTTGCTAGATTTCTTGAGTAGTAGCTTTAAAATGCAGGAAATACTATTTTGACAAATTTTCGACTTTAAAAATTTCAGCTTCATATTTTGTGAATTCCAAAGTTACGATGATCAAGGATCCTCAATTTTGACAAACTATTTGCTCTCAAGAAAAACAATTCTAAACCAGTAATCACACTCGCATACAATGATTAGATTAAAGCCTTTACTTCACGGGCGGAAATTACGCACATGTGGACGTACAACACAATAAACCAGCGTAATACCATGCTGCATCCTACATACAACCACCCAGATCCTGTAAGACTATTGCTCCTGCTCCTTGTTTCTTGCCGCCTCCTCCTTCTCGTCTTCCTCCACCCCAGCATGTTTCTTGTTGCTCGTCGTTGCGTGGAACGTACAATCGCATCGGGAGCCATATTATGCTGTTGTAACAGTCCTATCGAGACACTACGAATATGCAAACAACAACGCAACAACAACAATACAAGCAACCAATGACGCTGGAGTCAACCCATGCCGGTCTCTTCACCGAAGGAAATTTAACGCGCTTTAATCTAATCTTAGTTTACGGTTTATTATATGCACCCATTCCAACATAGAGTGAGCTCGTAAATTTTATTATGACCATCATATCACAATACCTCAAACCAATGACCAAAAAATGTTTCATAGCGAAATTGCCTTACTGGAGACAGGAAACAGGAAGTATGGTCCAAAAATGGTTGTGATAACACTCAGTATAAAGTTTATTTATGATTGGAACAATAGGAAATTAAATCGAAATTCAATTAAGATTAATATTCTAATAGATCCCTTATGCTTATACTATACGCTTATGTGGCTCACTATTAGTGCTAGTTGCTCCCGCTGGGAAAACACCACCAAAAGCAGCAGGAGGATGAAGAGGGAGTGGGAAATCGAAGCACATTGATCGGGAGCATGCGGAGCATCTTCATGGATATTAATCCAAGACGGGCGATATAAACACAACAAATGTTTGCTTAATGTGTTATGAAATCTACTGTTGGTATGGCATTTGGCCTTCCATTCCCAATTCTCCTCAACTCCCTTCAACCCACCCTTTGGCCACCCAAGTCACACCAAAGTACAAGTTAATAGCGGACAACCCGAATGAATTTTCATTTTCCAAATTGATATTTATATTTGCCTAAAACCTCTCTAATCCTTTCTAAGCCATCCCTCGGACGTACATGGCCCAAGGAGGGATTTCCTTGACCATTCGCATTGTGCCGCATAGATCAATGCAAATTAATAAATGATCAAATTTCTCATTGTGGCAAAACACAAAGTGGAGATTGAAGGCGTAATGGCAGGGTTGGTAAGGGAAGTGGAGGAGTGTGAGTAGATAATCCTTCATTCCTGATTCGCGATTCGGAGCCTCCCTGATTCGTGAAGGACGACGCAAAAGATCGACTAAGGACTAGGGTTTTATCGTTTATCGTCTTGCAGCAGAATATAATTTCTGGCAACTCATAAAGCCAGAATCGGCGCACGACGAATGGCGAAGGATGAACGCGAAGCGGACCGAAAGGCCGAGAGGCATCAAAAAATAAAACCCACGGATTGCCGAGATGAAATTCTCATAATCCTTAACAATTTTTATTGTCCCATTCGTTCGGTACGAGGATACTCCTCACTCACTCACTCACTCATTTCGGGCCTCCTTTTATATTTAAGCCTAATTCGAATGAACCCATTCATTTCGCGCCCTCTTGCTCCATGCTTCCGATGCTCTAGATTTTTTGCTGCGTGTACAACGTAGCCTCCAAAATTTTAGGGCTCTTAAAAAACCAGCAGGTGGCTGTAAAAGGTCATAAATGATCCAAATCACTTAAACCTCAATGGCCAGTGATATTCATGGCCTAGTAATTTTGGAGCAACCTACTAACCAACCCTGATCTTAAACCGGCAAAATTCATCTTTTTCTCCCACGCATACCGAAACTGGTCCAAAACCCGAAGACGATCCTTATCACATACACATTCGCACACATGACTTGGAGTAAGACACCAGAGGGTAGCAAGTCATTGTGTCTGGGTGCAAGCACCCCGCGGGCCCCTTTTGCTTATCCGGTTTTGCTTTATTCGTTTCATCCAGCGTCTACAAATGCACTGCGTGCCACCGCTACCACAGGACCAAGCCTTCGTGATCCTGGCGATCGGCCGCCTTTTCGACCCGCTTCTATGAGCGAGAGCGTCTCCATCCGATTCCTGGAGCGGCTATCAGCCCAGCCCGAACGAACGCGCGTGAGATTTATGATCACTCACCAGCCAGCCAACCAGCCAGGCCTTCCTCTTTCTTCAACCCTCAGGATGAGCCCACACATGCGACGTGTGCACGGCTTTCATCGTTCATTCGTTATGAAGACGTGAACTTGACTTGCGGTTCACTTTCATAAAGTCGACCAACTGACACGTCACAAAGGAAAGGACCAGCGAGGATAAGGAATAGCGAAGAGGGAAAGCGAGGTGAAACAAAGGGAGTGATATTTCTGAGATTTCTCAGAAACGGTGTTACACGAAGTTACACAAAATTACTTCCTACTCTGAAGGTTGTAAGGTCATTCATGTAGGATCGTAGTTACCAGTTGTTCAGAATTTCATGGTTTTCAAACTTCACATCAATGATGGGGTGCTTACAATTTTGGGTCAATTTGAAGGGTTTGGCTTCAGCTTCAGGAAGTTCAGAAAAGTTTTTTAACTTTGGATACTTTGGAACTCTAATGCTCTCGGCCAAACTCTTTCAAAAAGCTATTTCAAATCTGTCGAGATTTTCGTAACCGAAGAGAAGATTGATTTTACACAGGTCCCATCTATTTGGAACCACTGACCAGTATTGGACCATCCCATCATTTGAAATGATTTAAAAATATACTCACGTTTCATTTCATGTTTTTTGCTCGTATTTTAAACTGGCACTCGTTGGTACTTTGATGGATTGTTTAATCTTATTTTCCATCCTTGAGAGGCATCTCGTCCTGGATGGGCCGCCAGCTTCGGGAGTTTTTTCTCATTATTTCCTCTTTGCGTGCGCCCTCCAAACCTGATATGCTGATACAGCCTCTTCGGAGTGAATTTATAACACATTGGAAGCGCTCGCAGTAGGCGTCGTCCTTTTCGGCCTTCTTCCTCCGCCGGTCCTCCCTCACCCGGATTGTTTGACTTGACTTCCTCGGAGGCCACCGAGTGTTTCCCCAAGCCATCCGAGAAGTCGTCGGAGTGCCTCGAAGAAGCCGAAGAGGAAAACACGAATTTAAAGCGTCTTTGGGTGTTATTTCGGGTAACACTTAACGCGAATGCTCGAAACCGAATGACATCAATACCGCGAACGAACCGGGCCAAAAGGCATCAACCGCCAATACGAAGATGGCAGTGGAACGTGGAGCAAGAAGCGTGGAGCTATCGCGTATCCAGATTGAGGTTTTAGAGGGATAATAAAACACGATAAATCTACGCCGAAGGAACCCTCCATGGCTTCGGTGGTCAGGGAGGGAAAGGGGGCTGAAAGGGGCGGCAATGCTTCAATAGTGACTGCGTCTTCGATTCCTTTTGAGGTGCGTACGCTCTGACATTTCAATTTTTCACCACCAACCAGACCATAAAAAATATCTTTCACTGCGAATGCGCGCACACGCAATTAATCATCTATTTTAATTAATTAGTGCGTCTCTAAATGCCGGCTGGGAATTTAATTTTTCATCGAATTTTTCGACGTTGCAACATAACAAAAACAAAAGCATATGCATGATGGGAGCGTTTGTGCTCCACCAACACCTTCCACCCTCCGAGGCGGCAGCGGCGCCTTGTAATGGTGGTCCTGAAGGAGGAGGAGGACGTTGGAAACATTGGGAAACATTGTGCTGCGCGAGCGGAGGCTGGATGATTTATGTTTGCATTGTGCTGAAAAGGATTGGAAGCCGAACGGATGAATGGACGTGTTTGCCTCTGTCCGAGATGGACTCGAGTCGAATTATGAAAGCCGCAACGAGTTTTCGACGGCCACCCCATCCTCCAAATCCGTGCCGGTGGCAGTTGCAGACCACCATGCCCCTATTACCATTAAATATCGTCCTGGCCCAGGAGGACTCGTAGGATGTTACCAAGCTCGCCTTTGTTTTCGTCCAGGATTCATGGTCACGATTGCAGATTGCGGAAGACGCACTGTAACCATGTGTGTGTGAGTGTGCTGGCGGGGAGGGCGGTCGACCGGATGCATTCGCTATTTCCTCCCAGCCGACCGACCGGATTTATAAAGCGGCGTGTCATTTATTCCCTGCTCTGGACGACGCTTAATTCTTCATGAGCTTCCACAAATACAGCCCGAACATGAGGATCAGATGGATCTGTTTGCGAAACTATCATCATTCGCCACTCATGCCTCCTGTCGATTTGGACACGTGATCCACATTCGGCGGAGATTAGCGAAATATCCTGCATTATCAATAATGTGGATTGGTTAGAATGTCGTCGGTAAAGCCTTAATTAATTAACGTGTAATTACTGCCCGCGAATTCAAACCATCTGATATTTTATTCAGAGACATTTAGAATTTCGAATTCATTTATAATTAAGCAAGGTTTAATTATAAAGTTTCAAGCTAGTTTTAATCTGGTTTAAAATTAAGAAAAAAACTGCTGGAGTTTTAAATTTGCATCCTTTTGTCCGTTAAATAAACGCAGCTAATTTGTCCCAAAAATAGAATAACACCAGATCTGGTAAAAATAAACAAGAAATGAATTTTAATCTGAAACATTCGTGGACTTCAATTGTCCCATTTGAGCACAGGATAGCATTTTCGTCCTTTCATCCTCTCCATCCCGGAAATTCCACCCGTTTTTATTAGATCGAATGAATAGCCACTCAAAGTCAAACTTCCATGAATATTGCAACAATTTTTTCCTATCATCCCGAGAGCATCTGCGGTACTTCCCAACAATGTCCTGCGGAATCGTCCTGGCAACTCGTCCTCCCAGACGAAACAAACACCGAACAACAGTATGCACTCGACGCGACAATAACTCCGTATTAAATCAGAATCCTTGCTGAAATCGTGAAATCCTTGCTACCATGCTCTCCGCAAGCTGAGCAAAACCACAAGCTAACCTAAACTAAAAATACACTCGGCTTGTATGACGATGTGTTTTTATATCTTGCACGTCTAGATATAATTTATTTTTTGTCTGCGAAAATAGCGTCACTATTTTTATGTGTTAAATCCTATTTTACGACTCCTTTTGCCAATTTTCTGAGGTGTTAGCCTTATTCCATTTCTCGACTTTTTCGGAAACTTTTCTGAATCTATTTGCAAATAGTTTAGCTATATAAAATAATAAATTCTGAATGAAAAACTGCCCGAATCTTCCTAAAGTTCCAAGTATAACCAAAGTTATGAGCCCGGAAACATTATAGCCAATTTTCTAAGGTGTTAGCCTTATTTCATTTTTCGACTTTTTCGGAAACATTTCTTAATCTATTTGCAAACAGTTTAGCTGTATACAATAATAAATTCTGAATGTAAAAGTGCCGGAATCTTCCTAAAGTTCCAAGTATAACCAAAGTTATGAGCCCTGAAACATTAGAGCCAATTTTCTAAGGTGTTAGCCTTATTTCATTTTTCGACTTTTTCGGAAACTTTTCTGAATCTATTTGCAAATAGTGTAGCAATATACAATTATAAATTCTGAATGTAAAACAGCCGGAATCTTCCTAAAGTTCCAAGTATAACCAAAGTTATGAGCCCTGAAACATTATAGCTAATTTTCTAAGGTGTTAGCCTTATTTCATTTTTCGACTTTTTCGGAAACTTTTCTGAATCTATTTGCAAATAGTGTAGCAATATACAATAATAAATTCTGAATGTAAAACAGCCGGAATCTTCCTAAAGTTCCAAGTATAACCAAAGTTATGAGCCCTGAAACATTATAGCCAATTTTCTAAGGTGTTAGCCTTATTTCAGTTTTCGACTTTTCGGAAACTTTTCTGAATCTAATTGCAAATAGTTTAGCTATATACAATAATAAATTCTGAATGTAACACAGCCGGAATCTTCCTAAAGTTCCAAGTATAACCAAAGTTATGAGCCCTGAAACATTATAGCCAATTTTCTAAGGTGTTAGCCTTATTTCATTTTTTGACTTTTTCGAAAACTTTTCTGAATCTATTTGAACATAGTTTAGCTATATACAATAATAAATTCTGAATGTAAAGCTGCCGGAATCTTCCTAAAGTTCCAAGCTTAACTTAATCACAATTTTTGTATCATTATCACAAAAACAGCACAAAAAGTGATGCAGAAATTTAAATTGTTTTCACCACCTAGTATATATTATCCGGATTCATGTTCTGTATATATATTTGTGTATGAGGATAGGATACATCTCACCAGACCGGGAAGTAAACATCAAGCGAATGTCAAAGAAACGGCGCAAGGATGAAGCGCACGTGTACGACATCTACACCCTGGGCAAAATTCCAGGACTCGTCAGGGCCGGATCTACAGTTATTCCTCGAATTCGCAACCTTCATTTATCAAATTATGGTATTGCGAAAAAGGAGACACAATTTGGGACGACACAAACGGAATTTTCTATCGGAGAGACAAAATTGCAAAATTCGTCGAATTTTAGGCGCTCTCCTCCTCGTTCGTCCTTCCTGATGCTTGTTATATATGGACGTTTGATGTGGAATGATGGCACTGGTGCAAAACGAGCCAGCAATCACCAGTCGAATCACGCAGCTCATACAAAATCCACATCAGCGTTCTGCGAACGAACCGCACAACTTTTCCCCTCGATCCTGCGATCCTTCGTCCTTTTTGCTTCCATCTTTCATTTTATTTTCACTTTGCCCTTTTTCTTTTGGTTGCAGTACGTTCACCAGGTTTTCCTCTTCGTTTCCATCCAGGGTTCCCTAGCAACAAAACGTAATTTTTGAAAATTCCAGGAGTGGCTTAAATTTAGTCCTCTCGGCAGAAAAATATTTGTGTTCCAGGATAATAGAGACTAGATTTGTTATATCCACCCTCAACCTCCAACGTGTCATTTTTAACAGATATTCTGCGATTCTTTCATCGGAGACAAAGTCAAGAAGTCGTTAGATTCGTCCTTGAGGCGCACTGCACAACGTGGCGCGAATCCTAACAAATGACATCATTATCAAGTGTGCGCAGGCGGTGGCAGCAAGCACGATGTGCAACGCGCGCGCAAATTAAGCGCCCACTGCCGCCTCCAGCACGCATATTTCACCGGATGTCTCGATCAAATATAACGGCATCGTAGACGATGACGACAACGAGGACGCGAACGAGGACGAGGCAAACGAGCTTGTAAAAATTTGATAAATGCATCCTTGGCTGATAGGGGCGCCGCCCCCGCGCGCGCATCCTGCCGCCTGCAAAGAGTCCCGCTGGCGCGCCAGGACGAACGACGGATGGCAGGATCGCTCGCGTATTGCTGTGATTTACCTGCTGGATGTTGGATTTGCACGCTTTGAGGGCTCCAGGCTCCAGGCCCAGGCTCTCGGGGGCGGTCTCCTGCCAGCTAGTCACTTCTGGAGTCTCTGTCATTTATAACGTCGCCGCCGACATGGCGTCAAACTCGTGTGACATCCCATTATCCTCAAGTTATTAAAATTTTAATCAGTTTCCCACTTTTTCATTCAAATTATGCAATTTTCCAAAGCGCAAAACGACTAAAAACTCAAAGTATTCCGCACATATTTTAAAACATTATCAACGAACATCAAACTAACAACTTTACCCAACCAAAACTTCCTATAAAATATTTCAACACCCTCAGACTCCTGAAGGATTATGGTTAGTAGTAATCTACCGGTTCTAGAACAATATCGCTACAGAAAGAGTACACAATATTTTCTTTGTATCTTAATTGAATGATGGTCTATTGATGGACGCTGCCATACATTTCACATCATATTTGACTACTTTCCCGTACGGGGGCGCAAATGAACGTACGTGATGTGACGGCAAGCTTTCGGGAATCGGGAATGGGCCGGCAAAATAGGAGCAATTCGGAAGGCAATCGCTGGAATTGCGGGCGCTGAAAAATCTCATTAAAATTTAATTTTCCACAATGTCATCACTCATTGTGCGGTGCTCTTTAATGGGATTGCGTCCCGCTCGCCGTCAATTATCATCGTGCGGCCGGCCGCGATTCCTGATTGAATCACAATCGTCCGCAGGACGCGCGCGCGAATCGGTCCGCAAGTTTTTGCGCCCATAGTCTGGCCCGAAACCGACAACAACGACCATTGCGAGGCCACCTCATTCGTCGTCGACGAGTGAAAGATAATTCTGGTTAATTAATACGGAACATGGCCCTTAATATTCGTCACCGCTCCCTGCACACGCGTATTTTCATTTCCGCAGTTTTCCTCAATTGTCCCGGATTGTCCTGGATTGGATTCGTTGTTGCGGGCTACGCTAATTTCAATTTGCTTGCGAATTATGTCCAATTAATAACAATTTCCACTTTTTCATTGGAGAGTCAATAAGGAAAATTCGAAATCGGCTCAGTAGGCTCGAAGTTCGAATTTGGTTTATATCTAGTTAAATGTTATAATAGTTAAGAGCAAACTTGTAATAACAAATTTTATGAAAGCATTCAACTTCTATTTTATTTTAGTAGGTTGATAAAGCATTGAAATTGTTAAATGCGAATGCAGTTTAATTAGTTCAAATGCATTTATGTTGACTCAAATTTTGCGGTAGGATGAAATTAATTAAAAATAAAATATGAATGAAAAATGTAATTTTAATTTAAAAACTTGCAATTACACTGAACACAATTTCAATGCATGAAATGATATACTATAAAAACGAGTGGGATATGAGGGATATAATAGGTATGAGAGTTTAAAAGGAAAAATATTAAAAATGTAATTTCATATAAAACTGGTGATTTACAAAGTTAAAGTGTGTCGTTCCTCGAATACTCAATGCAATCCTTTGTAGCATTTTCCTGGCAGTGCATGATTACATTGAGCAATTATTATCCACGTGCGATAATATCGTGTACGAGGGGGCACGCACATACCACCCTCTCACCCACACCCCCATTGCGCGTGTTGGGGGCGGCTGGGATAGTGAGAGATGGATGCCCAACGCACTGAAACGCATATCAATTTTTTATTCAACATTTCCACGTTTTTTTTATGTGACGCGTGGGCGTTTATTTCGCGTACGATACGTGTGTGCGAACGGGGGCGGCAGGAGTTTCGCAGTCATGCAATATGCTCGCGTACGTGATACGCGCCTCATAAATGAGGATTCGACTCGACGTCGAGCTCGGCGGCGGCGTTTTGTTGTATGTTCATTATGCTCGCACATTTCTGCTATACATTATACACAAGTCCAGTTTTTTCTGCAAATCAATTTTCGCAAAAAATTTTCTACGACTTGATGATAATTGCACGAAATAATGAGTCGTAATGAGCGAGTGTAATTTGGCAATTTGGCTGAGTAATTTCAGACGTAAAGCATTTTGTCAATGCCAGTAACATAAATGACGTCAAATTGCGGCGGCAAATTTCTCAAACGGAATTAGATAATTTAATGCAAAAACTGATGGGGTAATGTATACCATTTGTAGAAATGTTGGCATAATTGGTGTGCATTCATGCGTTTGCGCATGCAGTCTGCCAGCAGGCCGTTAGCAACAAATAATTGTTTTCGCGACAATTTACTGCGCAAATTCCACATCATTCGTTCATTGCCAAATTAATTCAACTTTTCCTCATCTCTGATATATTTTCCATTCACCTGGAAAATTCCTGCTCAGAGTACACTATTTTTGAGAATTATTCATATTTTGTTTCGAACTTTTCCCATTGACGAAATGTTATAATTTGTACCTATTCGTGGTTTGTTTCACTTAGTCGTGCAACAAATATACTTATATGATTTCAAATTTATTACAAAAAACAGATGTTAATTATAGACCATAACACAAAATTTGTTTATAAATTTAACGACCTTGAGCATATGGAGCATCTGAATTCGTGTAGAAATAATAATCTCCTTTCATGGTCCCATTATACACGTCCCGAGAGAAAATGAGTCGACGTTCATTATCCAGACTCGTGGCGACAAATTGCTCAGAATGTATAGCTTCAATAAAGTAATCAATTGCTCGATGATGACTGCAGATGCCTAAAAAACAATCAATTTAACTAACTACCAACAAAAAGAATTAAAACAAATTGAAACTCACAATCAGATCTTGCACATCCAAATTGGAACTTGCCCTTATTTGCAACGAAATTGACAGTGCCCAATTTATGGGTGGTACCAGCACACCCAGCATTAGTCATCAAAGTGACCACAACCTTCGCATCCGTCGGTTGCAACCTTTCCCCAGCATACGGCACAAAGAGCTCGGTGAATCCCGGACCAGCCGGGTCCAATCCTATGATATCACCAACTAAAGGACCCTCCTCCAGGTGGGTCAACGTCCTCCCGACCAAACCCACCAAGTGGGCTCCGAGAGAGAAGCCTACCAGCTCGGTCCTGTTCAATAAGCTGTTCCTGTTGAGGTGACGTATGAATAGGGCAACTTCTTCTGCGATTGCCACTATAGCACTAGCAGCTTGGGCGTAATTATCATTCATAGCGTCCGGCCAATTCACTCGGACCGTGTTGAAACAATTATGGGGCAGGTCTAAGTAGGCTTCCGAGAGTCTAACGAAGGCTTCATCATGGGCGGTGTTTTTCCAACCAGGCACGATGAATACGGATTCACAGTTTTGGTCGTATTGGCCCATCCAGCTTGGTTTGTCCTGGTCATAGTCGAGATCTTGGGTTTGGTCGTTTGTTAACAGGAATTGTACCATATGAGTACCTATAATTTTAGTGTTAGTGTTAGATAAATTACTAGCCTGTAAAAATTTTGTAGTATTCTTACCTGATGCAAAATAAATTAATCCAAAAATAACGAAAATTCTACAGTAAAACATTTTAATGAATTTGTGGACAACAAATAACGAACTGAGCCAGTTAATTAAATCGTTCGTTATATAAAGTGAAAGTAATCAGTGTAATCTAAATATTTACGCATTCTTACGTTTGTTATCACAATATTTGCAAATTAATTGCATGCTGCTAGCCGATTAAATTTACTAGTATTTAATGTATTGAATAAGCCGAAACAGTGAATAATTTTCTTGTTTAACTGATTATGAGGTAAAAATCAATTTGGATAACATATCAACTAAACGATTTGATTGGAACGTCATATTTGATTTTGCAATTAATTTCTTGACGTTGGAATCTTAAATGATGCAATAAATTCTACAAAATTATTGGCTAATCAATTTTGAGCAAGTTTCAAGTTTTAAACAATTTAATGAAAGCAATAAATGACTTAAATCATATATCTCCTATTGATAACTTTTAATAATTAAATTGATGAATATCATATATGTATAAAAAAACTCGTAGTTTTATTTCATGAACCCTGAATTCATAGGTTGATTTGGTACCACTGGTCTACACCGCAAAAAAATATTAAAAAATGTTTATATAAACTAAAAAAGAAATCGAACTTAGTGTTAGTACTTGCTTACAAACGAGCCCTTATTTAATTTAATTTATTATGCGTCTCGATTTGAAATTCAACTTTTTCCTACTTTGCACTTTTATTTGCCTGCAGACTCCACGAGTTTCCTCCATTCCGCGCATTTTCTTTCCCAACTTTTATTACTTCTTTTATTGTTTGTTTCGTTTTTCCCCCATTGTTGTTTACTCTTTTTCCTCCGCTCTTTTTTCTGTTGGAAGCACTAAGCGTTTGTGTATGCACGCCGAGTATTGCATTCGTTCCGCCGCCGCGATTCCATCCAGCTGCAGTTTACTTAGCGTCGCATCGTTTTAGCTCCACCGTCCATTATTACATTGTCTGCGGGCGGCCTTCGCAGCCCCCACGCGAATCCTTTCTCTTTTTCCCCGTCAGAGTTTCCTCTCAGGCCGCGCTTTTCCCTCTCTGGGTGATATAGATCGGTGGGTGAAGGTTGGGGGCGGCGGTGTCGCAACAACAAGACAAGTCTTTAATAATAGTCGTACGAGGCCGCTTCCTACGGGAACGTGTGGAAGACAGCAAACTAGAGGCTTGATGGTGTTACCAAAAAGGAACATTGGCAAAAGTTGGTACGATTCGTGGTTGGACGGTCATGGGCATTGTTGGTCATCAGTCAAGGGTTATGTGACTCGAGGAGTGCAAGAAGTGCAAAGAATTGACTCTTGATTCTCGAATAGTGAGAATAACTCTTCAAGCAGTTTATTTTTGAAATCTCTGCTCAAGTCATATAAGGAGCCATTTATAGCAATTTTTCAATGTTTGGCGTTTATCAAAATGTGGAATTATTTTTAGCAAGAATGCAAATCATAAAATATGTGTGAAATATTGAAAATAATAATTGGTAGTAAAAGAATCCATTTGAAAAATTATAATAATAAAACTTACGATTTGAAATTGACTTCATCTCAAGAGAATTTAATCGATGGATAAGGTAATTAAGAATTTCAACGGGCAATTTACTCAAGTACACATTAAATGATTACATTACATCACAAAATGAAGAAGACTCATAGTTTCAAATCCATTCCATTCCAAGATGAAACCAGATGCGAACTTAAACGAGTTCGCCGAAGAAGAGTCCTGGTCCTCATCCTGGAGCGCTCCTTGCTCCCACCTGAAGTGTGGCATCCTTTCCCCATGTACATTGCCCTTCATAGCTTCGGACAGCAATGCAGGCCATATCCCGTTGCATTACTCCAATTTCCTTCCGCCCATCCAGCAGCTCCTTCTTTTTCACTCCTTTCCAGAGCGATTCTTTATATTTCCTTCATTTTCCGCACTCCTTTCGAAAGCTTTCCCCGAAACCATTGTACTTTCTAAGCGTCCTTATTATATTTTCTTTTCCTTTCTTAAATATTCCCCTCTTTGCCATCTCCTGATTTTCTCCCTTCCGCGCGGAGAAAACCTGCAAAGAGTGGGCGCTCCTTGCAGCAAGGATAATGTAATGTCATTTCGTTTCATTAGAAAAATTGCACGCTGCACAGAGGGCGCTCGCTCCATTGCGGCGCTATTAGTTGGATGGCCACACACCACCACCGCCAGCCAGTGCTCTGCAAGGACGAAAGTAATTCGAAGACTGCAGAGGCCTTCGCACGAGTTTCTTTAACTGCACTCGATATCTCTTTTAGGCACATCCGGCTATCATGCCGGAAATGCAGGAAAAAATCACACTTCCTCAGCGCAAACGAACGAACCCTTTACACAGTTTGCCATCTATGAGTGCTCGTCCTTTGTCCTTCTTTTCGGCCGCGCTTCGTCCTTCGGAGTTTTCTTCATGTGCGTCTACTCGTACGCTTTTCCAATTTAGTTTAAGTGCTCGTCGCTCCTACAAAAGCAATAAAATTAATTGTCGACCATTTGACAAGCCCCATCCTGGAAGCGCAACAAGAACTTGAGGGCCAGGACCCAAAGGACGATTTTAATTTGTTAATTAATTGTATTTTACCGAAAAAAATTAAGGGCAAATAAGTTTTAATTTTTGATGAATTTGTATGTTAGCTTGCTTTGTAGCCCAATGTGGTCCCTATGGCGCGTTAAAGCGGGGACCGGAAGCAGTTGGGAGGACAACATGACGTTGCAATTTCGCCATGTGAATGGGCGAGAGGGCGCGCGCGTGGCACGAGTGGCCAGGCAATAAAAGCCAGAAGTTTGTGTGTCATATTGAGCGGCCATATCGCCACCGTTTCCTGAACGATTCCTGTTCTAAAACGGGTAAAGCATGCTCCCCCAACCATCGACTACACTCTTTTGCTCCCCCACTTTTTGTGCCTGTTTCCTGCTTCCTGTTTGCCTGCTAAGCGACAGGCCAACTGTGTGAAGGACACGTGTTTATTGTGTTTCCTTTTTGATTGTTACAATTTCGTTTATTCTTCCCCTTTCAACCTGGAAATATTATTTAAGATCATTTCCACACCCTGTAGAATGGAAAATGTGTAATTAAAATAAATTTGATTTTTGCATTAAAATGCATCACATGAGTACGTGTAAAAACAACGAAAACAAAAGCTAACTGCTCCTAACAGGAAAATGCTCGTCGCAGGATAATTGCAGGGTCGTTGCACCGGGCGAGAATCGCCGCTTGTTTCCGGTTTCCCGAATTCATTACGGCTACACCTACTAACACGTTCGCTCTAATTATGCTATAAAATCTTTTTAAAGTTTCCACCTTCAACACCATAAATACGACCCTGTAGCGAACATCCCACCAAACAACAGGATAATTTATAATACGCCTTTGTTTATTCGTTTATATGCGTCGCCTGAAAAAAAATATTTCCGTCTTGACTCGGTCCACTCTTTTTTTTCGGTTGCAGCGTCCTTATTTCCGCATTTCGCCTCCTGCAAGCGTAAGGATAACGGGGCAGAGATGCTCAAGCCGCCGGAGGACATTCCGCAAACAGGAGGAAAAAGTGCGCCTCGGCCGCACATAAATAAAAGGAGCAGGTTCGTTTGCCACACCGAAGACGACGACTCCTGAGTTCAAGGTACTACATCCTTGGTCCTCGCCGTTTGCCGCATGCGTCGTTCGCTGTGCAATAAATAAAGGGTGGCTCATTATTTAGCGGAACCCGAAATTTCATCATTAACCGCGAAAGAAATGGAAAAATAAACCTCGGAAGAGAAAAAAGGGCACGAGGAGGCTGCGAGGACTAGAAAAAATTAGGCGGTCAGGATAAGGGTGTTACCCGTAAATATAACGCTCTGTACGCCGTGTGGAAAGTAAGGAAAAACGTAATGAGAATTAGCGAGGACAAATTAACTGGAAACCCGGATCAAATCGCCTCCGGTGTATCATCACGACGAGCAGATGAGAAATCCTTTGGATAACATACTACAAGTACGTAAAGGAAGCGCATTTTTGTTATCAACAAAAATTTAAATTTCTAATTGAGTATGCGGAAGAAGGAAAATCTGTTCCGTAAAAAAGGATTAAAGTCCTTGGACTCGTAAAATGCACAAAGAATAAATATTTTTTTTCGTCGTAAAACAAGGAATTAATATTTGCCCCGAGAAATTTATTGCATATTAACACGATATTTGCATAACAATGCTATTATCTCATGAAAGAGAATCGTTTATCCTTGTTGATCGATCAATAAACACCGGTTATTATAAAGTATAATATATTAATAAAAATGCAAAAAATACCCAAAAAATTGCCCTCACCAAGGATCGAACTTGCACACTTCGGAATACAAATCAGAACGTCCACAACTGTACTACCTCTGGTTGCTAGGTAAACAACATTCCAAAATGGCTGCTCTTATGGCGTTTTCATATACGGTAACTAAGGGCCAAAATGAGGGATGCACTGAAGATAAACGAAAAATTCAAACGTATAATGATAAATCAGGATTGTATATTCATATAATTCACATTAAATTAATGAAAAGTAAATACCTTACATGTAATTTGAGAGCATACTGTACAGTCTGCAATTATAATTTCATGTGCTTTGCGGGCACACACATATATTAATCAGATTTGCTGCTGCTTGCTGATGGTGGTTAGCGAGCGATACGTGGCCGCCTTTCTGCGGCGTGCAATTTGGCAAAATTCACGTCGTTACCGTGCTGCACGTGTAATCAACCTGCTGGATTCGGGCCTAACCGAGGGCCATTCGGGCTCGGTTAACTCTCGGCTGATTTGACGCCCCCGCAGAGCGCGAAGCGTGTTGTTAATCTAGTAAATCTCCGCAAATGATACGTCTCGAACGAGCGACTCGAAATAAACAAATAGCGGAATGCGCGATCAAATGGGATCAAATCGAATTTCGCAAAAGTACACACCAATTGCCGGTACTAGTAGTAAGAGTAAGTGTGGATTTGCCAATTATTTATTACCTTGTGGTTGAAATTACAAGACGGTAGATTCAGCTGATTATTATTTAGATTTCCTGTTTCAGGTAAACTTTGAAATTCAAAAATCCGATTTCTGATCTGATTTCATCAATTCATCAAATTCTAATTTTACTGAAATATGCTTTAAAATTGTACTTGAAATCAAAATTACTGAATATCGAATGCGTACGCCTCGTAAAACAGCAATTTGATAGTAATCCAAGTATTCCTCATCCGTGGAATATTCAGCAAGCAACTATAAACTAAAAAATTACGATTTCATATACAGTAGAACCTCATTTACAACCTTTCAGCAAATTGTTATGATTGTGACCCGACTGTACCCAAAGGATTTTCTAATTTTCTCACATGATACGTCACGCAAATGAAAAGAGGTTATGACCCAGGTTACAGCTTCGCCCCATGCAAATTCAACCTGTAGATCTCATCTTAAAATCCACCTCGAATGCAGAGTTTAATATACGTCATGCAGGGTTATTACTAATAATTCACCTTTAGCACATACTCCCCTTCTTAATTAAACGTATCCAATGCAGATGTGTAATGTAATAAACAAATAATTTTATTCACTCAGTTTGGTGTTTCAAAGTTTCTTTCTTTTGCAAGAGTTGGACTCACTGTATATTGTTTGGATCCGCACTTTACTCTTACAACTTGTGCATTATACATGACTGCGTAATAGAAGACGATTTTAACGGAAAACAATGTATTTTACATGAAGTCGATACCAACTTTACCGTCGTCGTAGCCGCCTCCAACCGCTCCCGTAAATTGCAAGATTCCGGCTTTAATTTAGCATTTAATAGCAATAAAAACTCCAAAAAATTGGACTTATATTGTCGCCTCGTTGTTACCTAAGAAATATTATCCTACAGGGTCATATTAAGGTTCTGCATCGTAGATCACCAAATTCTGCATTAATTGAAAAATTTCCTTGGTTTTATTGATAGAATTTTAGTGAAAAAATTGCAACATGAATCGTGACAGGGCCGAACCAAAATTTCGCCCAATTTAAAAACAAATAGCACGCGCAGGGGTGAATGAAATTGGGTAGCATTTTGACAGACATGTGAAAATGAAAATACGCACATATTGGCCGAGTTTCCCATCGTTGGCCGCTGCCATCGTCGTTGGAGAAATTTACAATTCTAATGCCTGCGCCAACACATATCCTGCCAGGGGTGGGTTAGGAGGGCGTCGGTGGAGGCGGCTGTTGAAGGCAAAGAACCGCGCACACATGTTTCGCACGCTGTGTGCGCGAAATTCCAGCACGCCTCTTGCAGCGGCGCCACCGACGGCCTGTGTGCAACGCACATTTACATTTTAATATTTCACCGCCCGCCAGACGTACGTATTTATCATATATGCGTCGCGCACGGTGGTAGGGATGGATGGCGATGGCATGCTGGGAAATGTGCGGAAAAGTGCCGAAAACGCGGAAAAACGAACGCGAAGCAGACAGACACATATGGACAGTTATTAAATTCCATTAAGGGCAAACTTCTATTGAAACACTTGACTTGTCGACGTGCAATCACGCATGCGCATTAACATTCGACTATACCATGTGTTTTTAGATCGAAATGACTTAAAAGAATTAAAAAAATAGAAAAAAAATATTTAGCGTCCGGGGATTGAACCCATAAACTTTGAAGTGCAAAGCTAAGGTCTTGACCTCAAGACTACGCAAAGGCACCCTAGAATATTGCGAATGATTACTCTTGAGAATTAGAAAACTCTTTCTAAGATGTGAAAACAGAGGTTTTAAACAGTTTTGTGCAAACTTCCAAAAACGTATAACATATTTCAACCCTATTTATCCTAAAAAAAGAGATCCTGCAACCCATTTCGTTTGTAAAGTCCGTATTTCGAGCGCCTTGTATTTTCCGAATGTAAATTCAAAACCACCAAGTCGCTTTTAATTAGGTGGCTGTTCCGCCGCCTCCCACGTCGCAGAAGGAAAACTCCACTCGTGGGGGCGGAGACAGCTCCAATGTTAAATTTACTATTCTCGACGTCGAAATCGCTGCCGACGAAAGACAAAAGCAAGCATTCGTTGGCTCTTTTCGCACTTCGCCCCCGAATGAAGTACTTTTCGAGGTGGCGGCACAATGGGTTGGGGCGGCAGGTGGAGGCGGCGTGGCGAAATGGGCAAACACGAAGGCGGCGGTAGTTTTTCCGCTTCGACGCGCAACAAGAGCGCAACGGCAACAGCTTAATGCAGGCGCAGGAATAAGAAAAACACCCCGTGGGCCTTCGGGAAGCACCGCTGCCGCCCCCCAGTACGGACGGATCGTACCGTGGCGTGGAGGGTTAAAGTATTACGTGGGTATTAGCGGCGCGGTAAAAGAGGCGCTCCACCGGAGACGGCGACAATGTGCGAAACTCGGCGGGGGCGGCCACGAGGAAGATGATGAATGCCCAAACGTTACCGTTCGACGTGTTTTACTCAGCCGTTCGTCGTCGTCCGGGATGTGAGAGTCGGCGCACGTGTGCTTTATGAGGTGTTGTGTGTCTCTGCTCCTTCGTCGGTGGCGGCGGCGAAAGCGGCGGCGGTGGAGCTTTTAGCGTTTACGCTTATTACATTTTCCAGCCGGTAAACCGGAAAAAACGCATCGCATCAGAGAGCTGCAAAGTATGCGAAATAAGACGGCGCGCAGAGTGCTGGTGGTGGCCCGGGGGCGGCTGAGGACCGACGACTAATGGCCGAGAAACATCTCAGTGACATATACAAACAGCGAAATAAAGCGGCAGTTCGTACGCAGGAAGAAGCCCGGAAAAATGTGCTGAAGCCTTCCTCGGCGTTGATGGGATGGGGGCGGTGTGGGGGCGGTCGTGGACCGGGACTCATTAATATTTATATTTCGGCTAATCGCAGCGAATCAAACCATTATAAAAGGCATTACGATGCTAAATTAGCCCCGAACTTATTGCATGCGCATGAATTTTCTTCGAAAGAGATTAATGACTTTTGCATTTTTGTTTGACTTTCGGCTGTTTCGCCATTGCCGCCGCCACCAGCCGTGCTGCAAGCGTAGACATACACAAGGAAACTTTTTCTATCTATCTGTCTATCTATCTGTATAAGCGTGTACTCATATTACATGTTCTTCGTGGCTGGTGGCCACTAAGCAGGTCTGCGGGGGCGGCTGTGGAGATGGCCACGAGGAATTTTATAAATGGGACGATGCAACTTTTCCGACGCGCATTAATTCATTATTTTTGAGCCGCGCAATATTGTCCGATTTTAATGGCTAAACTTTAATTGCCTCGCATTTCCTCTCGACGCTGTTTTGTGGTAATTTATCGTTCGCCATGAATTTCTTATCCTATTACATATCGCTTCCGGTTTGCCAAAACTTCATCAATGATAGTTTTATTCGATGTGAACTCCATTATTAACATAACACAAGTCTCGTTTACAGGAACAGCATTAATAGTGCAATTAAAACTTTTAGAAAAACACTGATTTTGACATGAAATAATTTATTTGTGTATATCTTCTGTAATTTAACTTATTTCAAATTAAAAATTCCACGCTTCACAGAAAATAAAAGTCTCTTTTAACCGATATAACATACTTAAATTAAGATATTAAAATCTGCAAAACATAAAATACAAAACCAAATATCCCACAGATAATATGTCAATAAATTCAACAACCTTTGACTTCGACTTTCACTTCCTCATCGTGTTTACTGCTCCCAAACTAAACCCAAACAAAAAATCCTAGCGCAATGCATATACATTACGAAGCGTTAACTAATTAGAACAAGCTTGTTTGCCGCCCTCACTAACTTGTAGGTAGCATCCTCGACGGTGCGGCTGGGGCGCTACCACCCACAACTGCAGCATCTACCGCGGCGGGGGTGGACTTTACTGCAGCGAAAGCGGAGAAACTTGCCGGCTCCTCAGGAGCCCGCTTCAACTCTCTTCAGATAAATAATTAAGGTAATTCATCACGCGTCTCTGTCGTTCCAACTGGTTCACCCAGTTTGTTTATTACACGCATACCGAGTGTTCGACACCGCGGCAAAAATGGGCCAAAAACAACAATTTCATTTCTCGAGCAACCAACCAACCGTAAGTGAGACATAAAACGTGATAATTCATCGACGTGGTTTACTTTTATTAAGACATTGCAGTGTACACGATGGTGGAGATGGGGGCGGCATAAATGGAAAAATTGCGGAAATAAATCATTGTTAGTCAACAGGTTAAATAATTTCCTGTCGGGTAAGTACGGCATGTTTGCACAGCGCGTTTGTTTTCCGGTTTTTTACACGTCCGTTGTTGAATTTTCATGTTCATGATACAGGAAATCAACCGAATTTGATGTTTCAATCAGAAAATTGAAATTTTGTTGTTTTTTTTCTCATTGAACTTTTATCGCAGTTTTATTCATTTTGACGAATGACTTGTATTTTGTAGATAGTTTTTTTGATTCAGATTAATATTTGAACACTAGTTTATCAAATGAGCTTTTTCCAATCTATATTTTAAAATTTTCGATTTTCATTAATGAAGATTTTATGCAACTCCATTCTAATTCTTTTGTCCTTCCTGAAATATTGGAAAATTTTATTTTTAGATTTTTTGTCTGGACGGTTTTTCATTAATAACGATTTTCAAGATGTTGGAACCTTGATAGAATTAGAGAACTACAAATTGTTTTATTTGTATGATAGAAAAGAGGATAATTGGAAAGCAAAATAGTGGTATCAAAATTATCGATAGTGATTACAGTACGTTTTAAAATGAGCCAGGTGGAAAATTACTGAAATTCCCGCGTTTGCCACATGAATATTTATAACACACTTCTCTCGCCCACATCAACTCTCCCCATTATTGGCAAACTCGGCGCGATTGATATAAACAATGCTCTCCCGAAGTATTTGTGCACACATTGTCGGTCGTTTTTCGTTCGATTTGTTCGTCCTGGGCCGATTGCTCTATCATTGAACATAAATGAATGCAGTTAAAAAAAATGACTTTCTATTGATAATTGAAATGAAATGCATCACTGCCTTTGATGTGAGTAATCTATAGCTGGAATATAAGAGTAACATTCTTGATTGTGTAAGGGTTTGCTCGAAATTCGTTGCGATTTGTAAAGTTTATTGAAATTTTCTTCATCCGGGAATTTGAAGGTATTCTTAGCGGAATCATAATCCTTATGCAATTTTCTATTAGAACCGACAATTTAAACTTTTAACTCTTTTCTTTGACAATGGCCGTGCAGTTAGGACCATAGTTACCGGTATTTGGCAAGGCAAATTGGGAGCTGCCATCAATAACTTTTGAACCAAAAGGAAATTCTGGATTTTCTCAACGGCATCATATTCTTTAGGCAATTTTCATTTAGAGCCAACATTTTAAACCCTAAACTTTTTTTATTTGGCAGTTGCCTTACAATTAGAACCATAGTTACCGGTATTTGGCAAGGCAAATTGGGAGCTGTCATCAATAACTTTTGCACCAAGAGGAAACTCCGGGTTTTCTCAACGGCATCGAATTCCATAGGCAATTTTCAGTTAGAACCAACATTTTAAACCCTAAACTTTTTTATTTGACAGTTGCCTTACAGTTAGAACCATAGTCACCGGTATTTGGCAGGGCAAATTGGGAGCTGTCAGCAATAACTTTTGAACTAAAAGGATATTCCTGGTTTTCTCAACGGCATCTTATTCCTTAGGCAATTTTCAGTTGGAACCAACATTTGAAACCCTAAACTTTTTTTTATTTGGCAGTTGCCTTACAGTTAGAACCATCGTTACCGGTATTTGGCAAGGCAAATTGGGAGCTGTCATCAATAACTTTTGAACCAAAAGGAAACTCCGGGTTTTCTCAACGGCATCGAATTCCATAGGNAAATTCCGGGTTTTCTCAACGGCATCTTATTCCTTAGGCAATTTTCAGTTAGAACCAACATTTTAAACCCTAAACTTTTTTTATTTGGCAGTTGCCTTACAGTTAGAACCATAGTTACCGGTATTTAGCAAGGCAAATTGGGAGCTTTCATCAATAACTTTTGAAGCAACAGGAAATTCCGGGTTTTCTCATCGGCATCGTATTCCTTAGGCAATTTTCAGTTAGAAACAACATTGTAAACCTTAAACTTTTTTTATTTGGCAGTTGCCTTACAGTTGGAACTATAGTTACCGGTATTTAGCAAGGCAAATTGGGAGCTTTCATCAATAACTTTTGAACCAACAGGAAATTCCGGGTTTTCTCATCGGCATCGTATTCCTTAGGCAATTTTCAGTTAGAACCAACATTGTAAACCTTAAACTTTTTTTTATTTGGCAGTTGCCTTACAGTTAGAACCATCGTTACCGGTATTTGGCAAGTTAAATTGGGAGCTGTCATCAATAACTTTTGAACCAAAAGGAAATTCCTGTTTTTCTCAATGGAATCTTTTCTCTATGCCTCAAAATTTCAAGGATATGTATCGTGCTCTTAAATTTCTTTTTACATTTTGGTTTATTTTTTCGAATCTTTGCAAAATTACACCGGACTTTTAGAATCCTAAATCCTAAAATTTCCCTTTGCGGTTTATCTCCACATTTTGCCCCAAACCAATACTATTAATATTGTATAATAAACTTTGTATTGTTATTAAAAATACCATTGATGATTGAAATGCATTATGTGTATCCTTTGTGGTCTCACATGCCAATCGATGCAAAAAATCCTTTTACAGATGTCACAGGAACTCAGTTTTTCATCAACCACCAAACCGTCATACTATCATCAAATTTAATGTTTTCATAAATAAATGATGAATGCTCATGTTTACACATATTTCTACCCGTGATATTTGAATGTCATAAAATTTCCGCTTTGGTGCACAGTGCATCAAATCAATAGCAAATGCACAAAGTAATTGCCAGGACTAACAATATGCGCACATGGTTCATCTCTTTATTAAATAGATCACACATCATCAGGCAATGGAATTGGATAGTGATAACAATAGTAAATGCGTTCCAGGTTAATGAGAGAATATCAAACGGGGATTGCAGTGATTTAGAAATGATATAAAGTTAGGAATCATGTTTTTAAGGATAATATGTATTTATTATGTTTGGTTATTATATGTTAGTTTTCAGTATCAGCATATTTCTGACTTTTTTATCTTGTTCAGTCAGTATAGACCTATGATATGACAACTTAAAGAAGGAAGTAGTCAATGTTCAAAATGTTTGCTCCCAAAGGACACTCCAAATATATAATTTCGCAAAATAATTCCTCGAAGGGATAACGGTTACAAGCAGATGTAGAAGATGGATGAAAGGACATCTCATCGAGGGGCGCACTGAGTGGAAGGATACTGGCATGTGCAGTGGGGAGATGGGGGAGAAAAGGACGAGAATCGTTTGGTATTCAGGACGCAGCTGGGGCATCCTTGCCGTTTTCGTTCTAATTGCCGGTCAGGCAACCAACGCCGCCAACAATCCGAGCGTCCAGTCCAACTCCCCCGACCAAACACATCCAGGCCCGTAATCCGCATCGGCGAATCCCTCGATCCATTCCAGGACGCGCATCCATCCACTCCCCTTCGATCCGAGCCTGGTCACGTGCCGTCACGCATCGCATACGAAACCATTTAATTAAAGCGCGAGCGCGCGTACGTTTTGAATTCTATCGTTTTATTGCCGAAAGGAAAAAAATGGCCGCGAATATCGAAACAATGGCGCTCGCACGCCCGACCGGACGTGACGACAATACGCAAACGCGCGTGGAACTGATAATTAATGCGAGGTAATTGCTCATTAATATTTAATATTTGCGACCGACGCTTTCTTTTGCGCGCCAGGATAAGGACCGGAAGTCGGCGCTGCAAACTGAGTGAGCTCCTCCTTCGTACGGTGTAAGTAATTGCAATCTAATTGAAGATTTATTGCATCCATACTAATGAATTGCGTTGCTTTCTGCTTGATTAATTAGTCGCTCTTTCACTATTCGGGCGCGCGGAGGCGGTAGGCTAAATGGATCCGACTGCGTCCCTTTCTTCAGTTCGCCTCGTTGGCTGGCAATTAAAAATTTCTGCTCGGAATGGCAAATAAATGCGCACTTAGGAATCGCTCTCGTCTTTGTTCTAAGATCCGAACGTATTGGATACTCATTGCGAGCCAATCGTCCATGCAATTTTCAAGTGGAAAAAATATTGCTGACTCCTTTAAAAGGACCTAATTTCGTCTTCGATGAATTCCCATTATTTTTCAAGTCTGAGTTTTATCTTTGAATTTTTGCTTATGTCTCACAAATTTCTTCAATATTTATTGACTTGTTTTCAATGCCTTTTTCTAAGGACAACTTAGAAAAAATAATAATATCATGTTAATTCTTTTAATTATTTGGGTTACTTTCCTATTCGTTCATTGAAATCTCCTGAATTTTTGATTTATATTTTGGGTTACATTCCTATTCTTCTGTTTGGGTCTCCAGAAAATTTTACCCAAATTGTAGCATTAATACTCAGGCTAGAATTTTGCAGGTATGTTAATATTAGGATAAAATGTGCTAACCACAAAATTGTTTTTTAAAATATTGATTTAAAACCCTATATATAAAACATTAAAATTAGATTTTTAAACCAGAAACTTTTTATTCAACTCTCGCTCAACCAATTGTAACTCCAACAAAGTGCAAGTAACAGTTGCGAACTTACATATGTTTGCGCATACAAAAATACCATCGTGATGCTTAAATTTCCGTAAGGAATAGACTCGTAGATCAAACCGACGAGTTGCCCCCAGCAGCGATCGCCGTTTTCACAGCACTTATGCCGACGTAAAATACAACGATCCCGACCGATTTTTACATATTTCCCCGTCCTTATGCCTGCATTCGATGCGATTCCCACTCGCCGTAGCAACCATAAAATTATATAGGCACTTTTGTATAATTTGATGTGATTCCCCTTGCTGCCTCGAACATCTGCGCGTACCTGCACGAATGGGCACATTTTCCTAGCTGCACAAAAAGTTTTGCTGCACCCCCATTTGCTGAGTAAACATCTTAGACAGATGAAATTTCAAAGATGGCATCGTCGAAAACACCACTGGTGGTATATATCTGATGGCGGTGTTGGCGGACATAAAAAATGGCTTGACAATGCGTTAATTCCTCGAACGGAAAAAAGCGGCGCTCCTCGTTGCATAAAATAAGAAACGTCACATGAGAGTTACTGATGGCTTCAGACGTCGCGACTCGCGCGCGCGGAATAAGAAGGACATCCTTATCTGCTCGGTACACACACACGTCGTCCTTGCTCCTTGGTGGCGACGCCACCTTTTCTTGTCCCGGACTTCGATAATGCATTGAAGTTGACGAGTTCATCCCCGGTGAATAATGGAAGATCTCTTGTCGTTCGTCTTGCGAGTCAGTGCATTATCGTCGCTTGCCTGCGTCTGCCGCATCCTTCTTCCTGCGAAGGACCACATTTTTACATATACAACATTAGAATACGCGCGTGCATTTTTTACGTTATAATTTCCATCCGTAACGTAGAGAAATTTTATTCTATGACATGCTGCCAGTCTGCAAAAAAGTTTGTAGCAAAAAAAAATGTTAGGAAATTCTAAAATTCTAGACTTTTCAAAAATTTTCATATCTCCGAAACAAAGAAACCGATTTTACTGATTCAAAGAGTATTTACCATATTTTAGTGAAAAAATAGGATTGGTTATGGTCTCGAATCTATATTGGACTGGCAATAATTTTAACTAATTATCAATTATTGCATTGTTTATTTGTTTCCTTATTTTCGAATTTTCCTGGCAGGATTCCGCGAGGCGTTAAGAATCCATCAAATGATGCTGACTTGACTGATGCTGACACACAGCCATCGGCAGGAAACTGCATTATCGACAGGCGCATCAAGATTTGCAACTCATATTACGACACGTAACAGGATGTTGATGCATCTGACATCTGACAAGCTACGTTCTCCTGGTGCAATTTCATTTCATTTTTAATCCCGTGGATGAAGGATAACTCCGAAATATCAAGGTAACAAAATTTGTTTTGTATAAATAAATTGTAAAATTCGTCCTTATTTTGTAATATTAAAATCATATTAAAAAATATTGAGGGAAATATATTTAGCACCATCTGTACGCTACTAGCGGTAGCAAATCGAATGCCGGTTGAATCCCTGTCATCTGTTAACCCCAGTGAAGCAATCACTCCACTTAAATTATTAGAAAATCTTCGCTTCGTTCGGAAAGAAAACGAGGACTTTCAACTCCCAGGCTGACTCCTCAGTTCTGCAAGTTTTCATTGCACCCGCTCATCTTTCGTCCTGCAGCCGGAAAATAAACGAAGAAAACGCCGAGTGCCGCAACGCGACTGCATCCTGCCGGTAAATTCAATTCGAGTGCTAAAGTGAATAAAGCCCGCATTTCTGGATGGAGGGAAAAGATCAACCTCTTCGAGGAGGAAGAGTGCTTACATGCACGTCCTCGACTCTGACCCGGTCCACGATGAAGAGTAGCGCCGTCTGGGAGCGGCAATACACTTTCAATCCTGGCGAGTAATGCCAGGTCGAATGAAATGAAGGAAGTGCGATTCAGACGCTCGCATTTTGTTTTGACCGCAAACAGGATCAAACCAAATGCGGGTGTTATCCTTGTACCCATCAAGTACTCAATGAATTAGAAGCTGGGCGAACTGTTTATGTTTATGTTCGTGGAACTCTAACTTGAGTTTCTCCACTGGTAAACAGATGACGCGATTTTTCATTCCCTGAAAAATAAACTACGGAGACACTGGGCAATATTTGAAAATTTCAATTTTTTGGGTTTTTTGCATTCTAAAGTATTCTTGGGTGTTACAACATCGGAGATAATTTTCCCACCCCATTTCTACCGCCCCCACGTGTCGGGCTCAGTTCGTCATTCACCGAAGAGTCGTAACATATGTTTGCTTGCGCTGGAAAAATCCCTATTTGTACCCACTTCTTCACATGCAAAATTTCCCACCCATCGTCCTAGAAGGGTTCCGCCGCCCCCCGACAACGAGCCCGCCGACTCTCCGAGTAAAAGGCGCAATTTGTATAAAACGAAAGCAAACGTCGTTATCCCTCTTCGTTTACCATCCACCAACACTCCCACACGCTGCACGGGCGGGCGATGGTGGCGGCAGCAAGCATACCACCCCCGCCGCCCCCGCCGCCCAGTTTTAGCTGCAAATGGATGGCAGTAGTTAACCCTGTCAACTCAACTCTTATGCTCGAGCGGATCCCTTCCCGCCCCGAAATAAATACAGTCACGTATTCTCAGCGCGCCCGTTCCGGGGGCTTCCTCCGGGTTGCGCGCCATGGCCCACCGAGCGGGGGCGGCGGCGGCGACGAAGGTGGGCTAAGGAGGCGCACCATTCCAATACCTTTATAAAATCACCTAGCTCGCTGATCTGAATAAGACGAAATTGGATTCCCTTCCTGCCATCCGGGCGCGCAGCACACTTCTGCACTAGTTCACTACATTTACCCCCCCACTAGAATTGGCGGCGGCAGCAGGACGCCCACGACGACGACGACGACGACGACGACGAAGCGTCATTCTAGCTGCTTAATGATGATCTCCGCGCGCATATGTGCTCATAGATCCGCGAAATTATTTATTATCCTCTGAAGAAAGGACACTCAATTTACTCCCGCTCGACGCCGACAGATGGCGCTGATTTTACCTCCGCACAAACTTTATTCCGTCTTTTTATATACGCCCCAGAAATGCACTGCAAACACTTTGTATTAATTTTATGAGTCCCCATCATTATTTGTGGACGACGCTGTCATCGCTTGTTGGTGTGGTTGCCGGCGCTGACAAAGCGTCGATGTCGCTCCATTACTCATCGCACACGCCGATCGCCGCCCGTCCACCATGTTGCCAATGAATGCCGCCCTCAAGACGCTATCATCCATCGTCGTTCTCCGCCGCCCCCGAAAGCGACGTCGAGGGGTATTCGATTATAAATTGCAATTTGATCACGTCATATCACGTCGGCAGACAAAATGGAATGTCGGCGCGCTCGCGCCCCGAAGAGTCATCAAGTTATTATGCAGCCAAACAAACATGGAAAATGGATTTCCGCCATCAAGCGCGGAATTGCATCAATTTAAGTGCGCGCAAATATTTGTCGCAATATTCGAGCGGCTCATCGGAAACGTGCAAATGACATCGTGCTGATACAATCGATGCGCCGCACACAATAATGATTACGACTATTATCTGATAGATGGCGTTCGAAAAAGATCCTTTAGGAAAAACATTTGTAATGTAATAGTCATATATAGAGATTTCCTGAGATTTGTCAGCTTAGGTGATTGGCAATAATGCGCGCGAAAATGCAATTCCAGTTCGTTCCACTCTTCCGGTTTTCCGCATTTCCCCTTTTCCAGTTGGCGAACTTTAGCGGCAATCCTTTCGCGTGCTGGGACATTTCAATTCGGATTGCTTGTCACTGGAGAGCGACAAGCCAGAACGTCGGTTTTATTCTCGAATTTTTAATACTCCTATGTAACTTTGACGACATTATTAGGTGTTGATTGGTGGGACGATGCATTCCAATAAGGGTAACTGATTAGGAAGCAAGCTAAAAACTGACGGAGGCAAGAGAAAAGGCTTCTGGAAGGACGAGCCAGGACGAAAATAAAAGAATCTGCAGTAAAATTGGATGTAAAATCGAACATCTGACTCGAAATGAACGGCTCGCAACGAAACGAACGGCAGCTGCTCGGAGAGAGCATTGCGATTCCAACGACGCATCCTTCGTCCCCTTCGTCCTGCTGCTCCCGGGGTGCAGTCAGCGGGAAAAAGGGACGCGCACGCGGCGGCGCAGCCAGCGCCAGCCGAGCATGACGCGAAACAAGCGAAACGTAAAAACAAGCGCACGAACGAATGCAAGACGAACCGTCATTCGTCCTGAGGGTTTGCCGGGGAATGAGGGGACAACGCGTGAGGGTGCACCCATGCGAAAAGGGACAAGTCGAATGTTATTGTGTGTGTGTCCTTCATTGTTTTTTGATTAAGTTTCACCCTTCGCATTTCGAAAATTCGAAGTATTCGATTGTTCCACTTCGCCAAAGATGCATATCCGGTTAGATAACCTGTTGACGAATGGCGGATACAATTCCGAGCATCATCATTAGTCAAATACGTCAACTATTTATCAGCGCGTTGATATCATTAATTCTCATTCCAAGGATGAAAGCATCCAACGGGAGATTCCTTCAGGATAGTGTGGGATTACATTATCCTGGATTGTAGTCGAAAGGGTACATGCCAGAGGTTAGTTAAAAATTGTTCGCCGAAAGTTTTCGCGGTTTGTAAACTTCGGAAATGATCTAGAGGGCGCTCTCGTTCGGAGTGAAATCGACGAATGCGAATCGAATGAAATTGCCGCCCCCCAATCCACCACTTCTGGCATCGTCTCACCCAGCACTGAAGTTCACTCAATATGTATCTATGCAAAGGTGAAAAGTTTGTGTATTTAACCCTCCAGCACTCCAACCATCACTCCCACCCCCGAAGGCACTCTCATGTTTGCCGCCGTTTAGACATGTTTGAGAACATGTCGAACTTTCCGAACGCAAATGAGAATCAAACATAACGGCCGAATGCGAGTGCGTTTACCTTGTTATCCGTAAGTGATACGCGCGATGATGGCATTTTTCCGTTATGTAATTCAGTGAAAACAACCCCTTAAAGAAGATTGAGTCAGTTTACCTATTTGCGGGTAGATGTTGCTCATCGTTGACACAATGCGGTGATAATTATCAACTTGAATTACTTCCTTAACAAGTTTGATCATATTTTGTGTTGCTGCATCAATACCTGACAATTTTCCTAATTGTGATGTCATACAAGGCGTTCCAAACTTGAAAAAATTTGGTTTGAATTGTAACTCTGATTTTGTTGTAAATTCTGAGGAAGATACTCGGTATAGTAATGGGTTTATGAAGGGGTGGTAGGGGGACGGTAACGGAAGTATCAGTACGTTGAAGTCGAAGAGCGCCAACTTTAAAATTATGTCGCCCCGCGAAAATTAATTAACAAACTTTCGACTTTGCTCGCAAAGTTTGCTTCTTTCCTTCGCCTTTGCCGCCCTCTACGTGTCATCGACGCGGTACAGGCCCATAGCAATGCCACCCTCTCGTTGCCACCCCCAGCAAGCTCTTCGACTCTTCTCACGTTCACTTTCGCAGCAGCTCGTTGTGTTTGCATACAGCGAAACAACATCCGAACGTGTCCTGATTGCCAAAACCGCTTCAAACGCTTCCGGCGAAACCACCCCCGCGTGAGAGGGTTGTGGGCGGCAGCATCGAACAAGATGGCGGTGATCGTGGCTCGGATTAATTTATTGGAAAATCCGACGATTACATTAACACGAGCTGAGTGGATGTTGTTATCTGAATAAGTCGAATGTTCTTGAAATTTCATGGAGGCGGTTGAGGTGCAGAAAGAGGATCAAGGATAACCGTTAAAAATTGACTGAATTGCTACTGGGTGGTTGGAGGACGAGGAGGCGGTTTACGAGAAGTCGTCCTCGAGAAACCAGAAACTTTCAGCAAGTTATTCAACTTGGATAATCCAATTATCCGGCATGTAAGTCGCGTTTTCCGATGTTCAAAAATGAAGAGGGGAGGGGGTGGGGTTGGCCGCCCCTTTCGCCGGAACTCCATCAAACCGTATGTAATGTCATTTCACGCTTTTCACTTCTTCGTCCTTTCTATAATCCAGTCCAACGCTTTAATTTTCAGCGGTAAGAAACTTAACTAAATGCGGAACATTTGGGCCATTTGCCGCTGGATCGCGCTCACATTACCTCCGGCGGTGATAATCATCGGGTATCGCTGAGCGCTGTGATAATAACATGCACGCGATTAGCATGCAGTTCAAACGCGCGTAATTAGCGAATGCGCTGCGTTCGGATTACAATTAGGGCGAACGAGCAGGTTGGGGCGAGAGGCGTTGGGGGCGGCGGCGTCGGGCAGCGAAACGTGAAAACACACGACATCGTGTGACGTGGGAATGATCGCCGCCGCCATCAGGCCGTGTTATTTACAGGCGCGCACGCCGCCGACGAAGGGACATCAACCGGAACACCGCCGCCAAACATGCCGCCCCACGACCGACCAACCAACCGACCGACCGACCGACGAACCAATTTAAACCATCCAGCTGCAAACCGCTAACAATCATCACTGCAAATCAGCCCCCAGCAGCCGCCGGCTTAACCGGCCGCCGCCAACGCCACCGCCATTGATGGCATTACAAGACGATAATTATGTTAAGTGCCGTGGTCACGTATGTGTGTGTCCATCTGCGCTGTGGACTGTTGATTGCAGCGATCAAATTCACATGCAAATTGTCTTGGATGTTTGTATCAATGCATGTGTTCATATCTTCTGAATTAATTATTACATTAAATCTGCTTAAGCTTAACCTATTTCTATTACACCTCCTAGCATTCCGTGTCCGATCCCATATGGAATTGGTCAAATCTTATAGTCTACTTCACTTCTCTCACATGTGAGGGGTGTTACTAAGCACCCTGCAGTAACGCAAGGCGCGAGAGACTCGACGGAGTCTTCCGCACAGTAGACTACTGCCACGCGCTCGTGGCTCACCCGCGAATTGGGGACTCAGCGCACATCGAATATAATTGATTATAACTTTAGAACGGTAAGAGATATTGCAAAAATTAAAAATGCACAATAAACAGCAATAAAAAATGAACAGATTTCTGCCAGCGGAAATATATATTGTTCATTTGTATAGATGGAACTTTCATTATTACTTAAATGGTTGTATCGTTAATTTACCTGACAATATTTCATATCAAATGAAACTGCACTTAAGAGGGTTAAATTCTGAATCAAATGAGACCAAGTAACATATTTTATCATTAATAGTTCATGAGATATGGCGATTTGAATTTTACGTCCAAAATACCCCAACGCCGCGAGGGGTGCCGCGTCGCGTGCTGCAGTTCCGCTGGTCGTGAGAGACTCAGCGGAATCTCCGGCGCAGTAGGCTGCTACGGCGCGCTCGTGGCGCACCCGCGAACGGGAGTCTCAGCGCGCATCGAATTTAATCGCTTATAACATTAGAACGGAAAGAGATATTGCAAAAATTAAAAATGCACAATAAACAGCAATTAAAAACGAACCGATTTCTGCCAATGGAAATATTTATTGTCTATTTGTATAGAAGGTACTGTCATTTAAAATTAAATAGTTGTATCGTTAATTTACCTGACCATATTTCATGTTAAATGCTACTGCACTTAAGAGGGTTATATTCTGAATCAAATGAGACCAAGTAACATATTTTATCAATAATATTTCATGAGATATAGCGATTTAAACATTACTTCCAAAATATCCTGACGCCGCGAGGGGTGCCGCGACGCGCTCTGCAGTACCGCAAATCGCGAGAGACTCAGTGGAGTCTCCCGCGCAGTAGGCTGCTGCGGCGCGCACGTGGCGCACTCGCGAACGCCAGACTCGGCGCGCATCGAATTTAATCGCTTATAACTTTGGAATGGTAAGAGATACTGCAAATATTAAAAGTGCATAATAAACAGCATTAAAAAATGAACTGACTTCAGTCTGCGGAATGTTTCATAATTAATTTATATAGGAGATACGTACAATTATAATTAAATAGTTGTAACGTTAATTTAACTTACAATATTTTAAATTCAATCGAATTACGTTTAAGAGGGTTAAATTCTGAATAAAATGAGACCAAGTTACATAATTTATCAGTAATAGTTCATGAGATATAGCGATTTAGACCTTATTTCCAAAATATATCGTTAATTTACCTCACAATATTTCATATTATATGCAATTACATTTAAAAGGGTTAAATTCTGAATCAACTGAGACCAAGTAACATACTTTATCAATAATAGTTCATGAGATACAGCTATTTAAACATTACTTCCAAAATATCCTGACGCTGCGAGAGGTACCGCGACGCGCTCTGCAGCACCGCAAGTCGCGAGAGACTCAGTGGAGTCTCCCGCGCATTGGGCTACTGCGGCGCGCACGTGGCGCACTCGCGAACGGGAGACTCAGCGCACATCGAATTTAATCGCTTGTAACTTGCGAATGCTAAGAGATACTGCAAATATTAAAAGTGCACAATAAACAGCAATAAAAAATGAACTGATTTCAGTCTGCGGAATTTTTCATAATTTATTTGCATAGGAGATACTTTCATTTATAATTAAACAGTTGTACCGGTAATTTAACTAGCAATATTTTAAATTAAATGGAATTACGTTTAAGAGGGTTAAATTGTGAATCAAACGAGACCTAGTAACATATTATCAATAATAGTTCATGAGATATAGCGTTTTAAGCATTACTTCCAAAATACCCTAACGCCTCGAGGGTTTGCCGCGACGCGCTCTGCAGTACCGCAAGTCGCGAGAGACTCGGTGGAGTCTCCCGAGCAGTTGGCTACTGGGGCGCGCACGTGGCGCACTCGCGAACGGGAGACTCTGCGCACATCGAATTTAATCGCTTGTAACTTTAGAATGCTAAGAGATACTACTGCAAATATTAAAAGTGCACAATAAACAGCAATAAAAAATGAACTGATTTCAGTCTGCGGTATTTTTCATAATTTATTTGCATAGGAGATACTTTCATTTATAATTAAACAGTTGTACCGGTAATTTAACTTACAATATTTTAAATTAAATAGAATTACGTTTAAGGGGGTTAAATTGTGAATCATACGAGAAAAAATAACATGTTTTATCAAAAATAGTTCATGAGATATAGCGATTTAAAAAATACTTCCAAAATACCCTAACGCCGCGAGGAGTGCCGCGACGCGCTCTGCAGTACTGCAAGTCGCGAGAGACTCAGTGGAGTCTCCCGCGCAGTTGGCTGCTGCGACCCGCACGTGGCGTACTCGCGAACGGGAGACTTTGCGCACATCGAATTTAATCACTTGTAACTTTAGAATGGTAAGAGATACTGCAAATATTAAAAGTGCATATTAAGCACCAATAAAAAATGAACTGATTTCGGTCTGCGGAATTTTTCATAATTTATTTGTATAGGAGATACTTTCATTTATATTTAAACAGTTGTAGCGGTAATTCAACTTACAATATTTTAAATTAAATGGAATTACGTTTAAGAGGGTTAGATTGTTAATCAAACGAGACCAAGTAACATAATTTATCAATAATAATTCATGAGATATAGCGATTTCAACATTATTTCCAAAATACCCTAGGCCGCGAGGGTTGCCGCGACGCGCTCTGCAGTACCGCAAGTCGCGAGGGACTCAGTGTAGTTTCTCGCGCAGTAGGCTACTGCGACGCGCTCGTGACACACCCACGAATTGGAGACTCAGCGCACATCGAATTTAATCGCTTGTAACTTTGGAATGGTAAGAGATACTGCAAATATTAAAAGTGCACAATAGACAGCAATAAAAAATGAACTGATTTCAGTCTGCGGAATGCTTCATAATTTATTTATATAGGAGATACGTTCAATTATAATTAAATAGTTGTAACGTTAATTTAACTTACAATATTTTAAGTTCAATCGAATTACGTTTAAGAGGGTTAAATTCTGAATAAAATGAGACCAAGTTACATAATTTATCGGGAATAGTTCATGAGCTATAGCGATTTAAACATTATTTCCAAAATACCCTACGCCACGAGGGGTGCCGCGACGCGCTCAGCAGTACCGTAAGTCGCGATGGACTCAGTGTAGTCTCCCACGCAGTAGGCTAATGCGACGCGCTCGTGACACACCCGCGAATTGGAGACTCAGCGCACATCGAATTTAATCGCTTATAACTTTGGAATGGTAAGAGATACTGCAAATATTAAAAGTGCATAATAAACGGCATTAAAAAATGAACTGGCTTCAGTCTGCGAAATGTTTCATAATTTATTTATATAGGAGATACTTTCAATTATATTTAAACAGTTGTACCGGTAATTTAAATCACAATATTTAAATTAAATGGAATTACGATTAAGAGGGTAAAATTGTGAATAAAACGAGACCAAGTAACATGTTTTATCAATAAGAGTTCATGAGATATAGCGATTTAAACATTATATCCAAAATACCCTAACGCCGCGAGGGGTGCCGCGACGCGCTCTGCAGTACCGCAAGTCGCGAGAGACTCAGTGGAGTCTCCCGCGCAGTAGATTACTGCAGCGCGCACGTGGCGCAGTCGCGAACGGGAGACTCAGCGCGCATCGAATTTAATCGCTTGTAACTTTAGAATGGTAACAGGTACTGCAAATATTAAAAGTGCACTATAAACAGCAATAAAAAATGAACTGATTTCAGTCTGCGGAATTTTTCATAATTTATTTGCATAGGAGATACTTTCATTAATATTTACACAGTTGTACCGGTAATGTACCGGTCAAATACCCGTAACTATGGTTCTAACTTGGAGGCAACTGTCAAATAAATAAGGTTTAAAGTTTAAAAATTTGGTTCCCATAGAAAATTGCGTAAGGAATAAGATGCCGTTGAGAAAACCCGGAATTTCCTTATGGTTCAAAAGTTATTCATGGCAGCTCAATATTTGCCTTGCAAATACCCGTAACTATGGTTCTAACTACCAGGCAACTGCCAAACAAAAAAAGTTTAAGGTTTAAAAAGTTGGTTCCTATAGAAAATTTCCTAAGGAATAGGATGCCACTGAGAAAACTCGGAATTTCCTTTTGGTTCAAAAGTTATTCATGACAGCTCCATATTTGCCTTGCCAAATACCCGTAACTATGGTTCTAACTTCCAGGCAACTGAAAAATAAAAAAGTTTAAGGTTTAAAAAGTTGATTCCCATAGTAAATTGCGTAAGGAATGAGATGCCGTTGAGAAAACCCGGAATTTTCTTTTGGTTCAAAAGTTATTCATGACAGCTCTATATTTGCCTTGCCAAATACCCGTAACTATGGTTCTAACTTCCAGGCAACTGCCAAACAAAAAAAGTTTAAGATTTAGAAAGTTGGTTCCCATAGAAAATTTCCTAAGGAATCAGATGCCGTTGAGAAAACTCGGAATTTCCTTTTGCTTCAAAAGTTATCCATGACAGCTCCATATTTGCCTTGCCAAATACCCGTAACTATGGTTCTAATTTCCAGGCAACTGTCAAATAAAAAAAGTTTAAGGTTTAAAAAGTTGGTTCCCATAGAAAATTTCCTAAGGAATAGGATGCCATTGAGAAAACTCGGAATTTCCTTTTGGTTCAAAAGTTATTCATGACAGCTCCATATTTGCCTTGCCAAATATCCGTAACTATGGTTGTAACTTCCAGGCAACTGTCAAATAAAAAAAGTTTAAGGTTTAAAAAGTTGGTTCCCATAGAAAATTTCCCAAGGAATAGGATGCCGTTGAGAAAACCCGGAATTTCCTGTTGGTTCAAAAGTTATTCATGACGGCTCCATATTTGCCTTGCCAAATATCCGTAACTATGGTTCTAACTTCCAGGCAACTGTCAAATAAAAAAAGTTTAAGGTTTAAAAAGTTGGTTCCCATAAAAAATTTCCTAAGGAATAGGATGCCGTTGAGAAAACCCGGACTTTCCTGTTGGTTCAAAAGTTATTCATGACGGCTCCATATTTGCCTTGCCAAATACCGGTAACTATGGTTCTAACTGTAAGGCAACTGCCAAATAAAAAAAGTTTAGGGTTTAAAATGTTGGGTCTAACTGAAAATTGCCGAAGGAATAAGATACCGTTGAGAAAACCCGGAATTTCCTTTTGGTTCAAAAGT
>JARJDZ010002241.1:0-13347 GCA_030264555.1 Aleochara sp. GC000083 | reverse complement strand
CGTTGTAACGAAGGTAAATTGATTTTCAGTAAGGCCACTACATACGAGATGAAATACTCTTTCACACAAACCTCCACATTTGATACTATTCACTTTGTCTGATCGCTTTAATTCTTTAAAACATTTACTACAAGTACTCGTAGCCATGTTTAAACTTTGTATCTTTGCCCACGGAACGCGCGCGGCACGTCCGTACGCGTCGATGGTCTATTAGCTAGTCGTAACGTTCTTTACCGTTCTTTACCAATGTTTGCCGACTTTGATTCATGACTGCTCACCAGCTCTGGTTCATGTCTGCTCTCCAACTATGGGTCTTGTTCTTTGGAGGGTTGAGGCATGGTTGCTTCAATTGGCTTGTATATGTATACAAGCATATCTAAATATAAGAAGTTAATATTAATTACTTAAGTAATAATCTAAATACCTTCACAGTCAAATTGGAGGAATCCTCGCTGGAGGAATATTTGCGTTTGCAAACTCTTTTACCCCGGCCGAGACTTTCCTCATCAGTTGACGTTACGACCTCGGCACGTCTCCTTGCACTTCTATGGGTTGCTATCAATTCATTATTGCATATTTAGTGTTCTTCGTAACTTAAATAATTACAAATATAATATACTTACTGCAGAATCGTTCCAGCTCCACATCGTAGATTTTAAAATTATTGGAATTAGGAGTGGCCTTGTTTAAAATATACATCGCAGTTTTCCGTGAGTCATTGGGCCACCAGCAAGACCCTTCATTGACTAACCAGTTGGTTGGTACCTCTGACTAGGTCCTGTCGTCCTTAAACATCAGTACAGCGTATTCTTGACTCGCTTCCCTGAAAGTTTAATATAGAAAATCATAGAAATTTACACAAGAAATATTTATATTACTGATTCATGAATTAACACGCTGAAGTATATCTACCTCTCATTTGTAATGCCATACATTTTCCGATAACTTGTCTTGAATTTATCATATCACTCTTGTTGTTTATTATTTGCCCTTTACAAACACCTAATAGTTTCGATTCAATCGGCTTAGTGTAATAAGTCTCCAAAGTAAATATTGAACCGCGCAGATAAATAGATTCGTTATTTTGAAAAATTCTTTCCATCATTCTTCAATACGACGCAATTATCGCTATTTTAATTGAAACGGTAAATGTTGTGAATTCCAGTGGATATGTCGTACAAGTTTTTTAATAATATCAAGGTGTTTTGCTTCAAAAATTCGATTTGTGACTTGTTGCAAGGGATTTCGTGATGCTTTAACTTTTCTTTTTAAAAATTGCATACAATTTTCAAATTTAAAACAACTAAATGAATCTAATGCGCCGTGTAGTTTCACCTCATTTGCTCATTTGCATGATGTTGTAGGAAACATAACAACGACCATTTAATAATGAAAATTTTTTAACATAATAAACATTGAACCTCGCTAACTAAAATTCTGATGGCTACATGTAAACTAATAAAGTGTGGGTAATATTTTTGTGGCAAATTATCTTTTAAAACTAGCGGCCCAGTATACAATAAAAACTGCCGAAGTTCAGTTGCCTTCCATCGATCAACATCGCAAAGAGGTCGTGGCTTTCGAGCAAACTCGGAAGATATAGAGGTGATAAGTTAGTACCATCTATATTAAAATTTAATTGTATCTCCCTTCGATTGTCTACATAATTTTTAAGTAATGCTGCAATCCGTTTATCGGTCCAAAATGAATGTATTGACCAATACATTTTTGTAGTACTCTAACTTGTCGTGGAGTTTGAAGAAACGTCTTTTAGTCGATCGGTAATTCCCCGTGACCATTATTACGCAAAATGTGCAATAGGCCGTTTAAAGCGCCATGCGTAATATTATGCTTCAAGGCACATTCGGATAACTACTCAGGAAAAGCCTTTCCATATTGTTCTTGTATTCCAGGAAGCTCACAAGATTTAACTGCATAAGAGCTACTTAAAATAATTGAATCGGTATCATTATCAAATGCAGTTGATGGTTTATCTTGATTAGATTGGGTGGCTATGTTCCTTTTCGGAAAATTCTTTGCCGACAGACTCTCTTGCAATTCCCGTTTGACTCTGCGCCTTTTTTGTGATTTGGATAAATCACAAAAATATGGCTTTCTTATCCGCATAGACATTTGTAATACTGTGGGGAGAATGTCGGATTCCACCGAAAATCGAAAAAACTAATTAATCCGTTGTTCTGTGATAGCAACTATAAAACTACGTTGAATTTATACATTATTATAAAGTACACTTACATGATTATCAGGCAGAAAATAATGAAAAAAATAACAACACTTAACAAAACTATTAGAACGATAACACACCATAACTCTAATACTAAATATTAATTATAATAAACTAGAAACAAAAAACGGAATAGCAAGAACAAATAAAATCCACGAAAATACAGAAAAGTTTGTTGTGCACTCCCCTCCCAGCTAATACAAACTGGGAACCACATTGCAGACAGCAAGCACTTCGGGGGCCAAACTGAATTAATGAGTTCAATTGCAAGCCAACACCTGCTGGCACATTCTTTTATTTTGAGGCTCCATAAAGGGAGAAAAGCGCGATAAGACAAATAAGTACCAAAATTATGCTTTTGGTACTTAGTGTTACATATTAATTCATACCATGTACGTATTGATTGAACGACTATGATACATTTGTCGTTAAAATATATGATACATTTTTCAGTTACATTGCCTTCGTAATCTATGTGATTTGTATCTCATACATAAAAATGAAACATATCTCAGATATATTTTAGGTTTTACATATATTCTACATTTTTCAGGTACATAACATTTGCGCCCCACTTGAGCTGTTACAGATATGTACCGTTACTTCCGTGTTTACTGGGTATTTGGACGCACATACCAGGGCAAACTATAAGGACTATATTTATTCAATATTATTGTATATTAATTTTCTTCATATTTCTTTTAATTTTAAAACTCCACTTTTGTTGCCTCATTTGATCGTCAACTTTACTTAAACTTGTCTTACCTTAAAAGAAACCTCGAAAAAAAATTAGAAAAAATAAATTCATATTTTATTTTATTAATTTTTTAAATTATATATATTCATATGAGATCCCTGATATGTACGTAAATTACGGCTCTGATACGTATTAATGTTACGTAGTTGATAGGCGTCAGTGTTACATATCTGATACGTATCAATGGTTCATCTATGATACATACCACTCATAGCACATTTTCACGAATTAGGTACAAGTTGGAGCTCTTGATGATCTCTCTTTGATATATTACTTATAACAGCTGTTATATACATGCTCTATCTGAGATATGTACCTGTGTTTAGTGGGATGATATGTACGTATACGTACGAACAGCACGGTTAGTAGGCTCCGTTATTACACCCGAAATACGGACACGAGCATAACGTGCCAATAATTAAAACAATCGGAAAAGCATAAGAAAGTATATAAGAAGAAGTGAGCGAAGAAATAGGCCAAAATTATAACCCATAATAGACAAAAAAGTAAATAATAGGAAACAAGAATAGAGGTTAGGAACTGCAAAGTGCTCCGAAGAGTCCCTGTGCCAGAGCGCAGGCCTGCCGCGACGCAACAAACAAACAAGGCAGACAAATTAAACAGAGAACGAATAAACAACACAGCTCTGCGAGGCTATTTTCCTACATGTAAAAAAAAATAATGTAGTTATGAAATTACAAGAAAATCAGAGAAACACAATTACTCTCCCCTCAATGTCTGTGCAACAGTTTAAATGCTTTCCTCTCGGAAGTTGGGCTGAGGTGCAAGAACTAAATGGGAAGTTATCCCGGACCAGGAATTATAGCAAAACCTTGTAAATTACGTTATTTCACCATTGTTTTCAGTTATCATATCTCATTAAAATCGGGGGACACAATGCCAATAGCACATGTGATAGAGCGATAACTCTGCAACACCAACTCGTTTTGTTCCACATGTGATCTTGGCCGGCACGTAACCAATAAATAGAAATGAATGAAAAACAATCGTATATTACCCTGCATCTTAATCACAATATTTCTTCTGTTATAGTTCAGTCTGTTTTCAGTTATCATATCTCATTAAAATCGGGGGACACAATGCAAAAGAACATACAACACGTTGTCTCAAAAATATGTTTAAAAATGAATTGTTGCTTTCGTGTTCCTGGCTAGGACGATGAAGAAATTATCGTATATGCGACCTACCAATTATCGAGGTTCTCATTTATAACACAATGTTCGGGGCAAATTGCGCTGTTTGAGCTTTAGATGATCCTTGTGTGATACATAACTCGGCTCTGATATTACGTTCTTGATCTACCTGTGTTCCGTAACTGTGTTTACTGGGTAATATTTCACGAAATGAAATTCAAGCACGTAGTAACAGGCATGTATCCTGAGAGAGTTTCATCAGAGAATGAAACGGAAAGTAAATCTGAAGAATTATCACAGAAAAGTGAAAACGAAACAGCATTGAATGGTTCGGAAAAACAGGAGGAGTTAAGACCAAAGTAACCCGGTTATGAATGCAGTTACATGCTATGGATGAAGAATTGGACGCGTTAAAATCAAATAATACAAGGACTTTATGCCAGCTACCCAAAGGAGCCAAAGCAATTAAAAGGTAAGTGGGTTTTTCGACTTAAGCGTGATAAAGTTGGTAATATAGAGAGATACAGGGCAAGACTGGGTTATAAAAGGTTGCTCTCAGCAAAAAGGAATAAATTATAATGAAACTTATGCTCCAGTGGCAAGATTAAGTACCTTGAAAACGTTACTGACTATTATCAATCGGAAGAACTTATTCATTGACCAACTAGACGTTTAAAATGCCTTTTTACATGGAGAATTGAAAGAGGAAATTTTTATGGTTATGCCGGAAAGGCTTTAAGGAAAGGAAGGGGAAGTATGTAAGTTAAACAAAACCTTGTATGGACTAAAACAGTCACAAAGGGAATGGAATGCCATCCAGTTATGACCAATGCTTATAGCTTACTCGTAACAGAATTTAACATTTATTTGTTGCTCTATGTGGACGGTATATTATAATAGCAGGAAAAAGATAAACTAGTTGAAGCGCTTATGCATAGATTTGCTACGACTCTGACAGAAAAATTGGAATTATTCTTGGGAATCAAGAGAACTGATGAAGGAATGCTTATGAGTCAACCCTACTACACAGAAAAATTACTTGCGCGTTGCATGCAAGATTGTAAAGTTGCAAGGACTCCGTTAGAATTTAAAAATCAAGCAATAGGTGATAATATTAACCCTATTGAACCCACAATTCCATTCAAGGAATGAGTTGGATGCCTCATGTATTTAATGATGGCTACTCGACCAGATATTGGCATAGCTGTGACTTTGTACAGTCGTTATCAAATCAATGCTAAAGGGAATCACTGGAATGGATTAAAGCGGATTCTGCGATATTTACGAACCACAATAAATTTTGGCCTTCACCATAAAAATAAAAACAGGTTCAGAGCTGTTTGTGCATATAATTATGTTACTCGAAACGGTTTAGTGTATTATAATTGATTCTTTATTTAACTTTAACAACAATTAGCTTGTACAAAAAGTATGCATCTAGGAGCGAACGCGACTTGTCTAAGGCGTAGCTAAATAACAAGTGTCGCATTAGAACTAAAGCATTAGAGATGAGCTGCGAAGCAGCTCATGTATAGATGCCGTTTCAGCGTTTTTGGGTGATAACGCTCAAGGCGCATTACTAACACAATTAGAAAAATACTTAAGTCGGGCGTTTCAGAAGTAGCAAACAACAGATGGCAACACTTGCTAAAAATTGACTATTTTTCCAGCATGCATAACTCGAAATTGGTATAATTTAAACTTAAAATGAAATGATAATCTGAATCTTACACGCTTACTTCAGGGAATGACCAATTTACAGTTTAATTGTTGCAAAATTCAACGTTTAAACGGTCATCGAAAATGAGAAATTTTGATTTTTTTTAACGAAAGAGTAAGTTTTTATACTTAGACCCTAGAACTGATCATAAACAGAACATTCCCGCGTTATGAGGGGATTCTGTTCAATATTGAACTTTTTATGTATGCTAGAAATTAAGATTGTCAGAATGGAGTAATTCAAATCAAGCGCCATTTCCCAAACTTGGGCAATTCTCTATTAGAAGTCGCTAAATAGGCATGCTCTCAAAACTTTCAATTTTAAATAAAAGTGAGAGCAGAAATCTTGATTTGAAAATTTATTTATATCTATATCTGTCTATTTTTTAATAGTCTACTGCTCATTTACGAGTGAGATATTGTTATTTCTTTGGTGAGTTTCAGGTGGGTATTCATAACTAAATAGTAATGTATGCATGTATTTATCGGGAAAAATAAGGCAATACATGAAAATTATAATCGGAAACCTGGAACCAAAGTGGCATATTGGCAAAACATGAGTAGACACTCCTAATCTAAATAAATATTCTGTTTTGACAATAGTTTTATAAACGTGTTTGATAATAATGATTGAAAGAAAAATGTGCTGAAAATGTATGAAATGCTGATAACAGTTCTGAAGTACAATTAGTGTTTTTATTAGCGTTTTTATTGAGAAGAATAGACATTTAAATAGTACTTGTTTCAATGAGCAAGGGTGCTTGTTTTCGGACTAGCGCTTAAATTAGACCGTGAATAGACCGAGTTTATTTCCTTCAACTGAAGAATGTTCCATCTTGAAAATGTAAACATCAATAGTTATAAGTCTATGATAAATCAGTCTAGTGCAGGTGTTTTGGCTCCTCTTCCTCATCAAACGGATCGCATGAGGATGATATCATTCCTTATATGTACTTGCGTGCAAGAGGTGGTTACTCTTGCACACCAATTGAATAGTATGTGCCTGCCTTCACATTTTAGGCCTCTCTTCTCTATCGCTGAGATATCTCTGGCACTGGTACACGAGTCTCCTGTACCCGATTTCAGCTATTTGCGAGATTAGTCGGTACGACACGCATTCCCATAAACAACATTGCGTAAGTACTAATTGCGGGAAATGTGGTAGAATCGCTTCACAACGAAATGGATAAGCTCTTGCACACCCGAGCTGCTTAGGCGAGTTACACATTACCAGGCCCCGTTCGGGACCCTTTTTTCTTTCAGAATAAGAATAATTGCAATAAGCTGCAAAGTTGCAATAACCGTTGTAAGGAAAAACAATGCAAATACATTGTTGTGGTAGTGGCTAACTGCCACAAGAGATAATCATATATGTGATAAGATGCGACGCGCCAACTCAGCAGTGCACAGTGCTTCACACCTCGACAAGAACTGACTCAGCGGTAGAAAACACTTTCGCTTGTCACCTGTTTTCCACCTACTTGATTGTTCAATAAGACCATGTTTAATTAGTCCTCATAGCCAACTCGATTAAATGACAAAGCTCCAATGAATTCAGTAAAGCAGCGGGATTTGAAATTTCAAATGTGTAACAATCAGCGAATATGTATGTACATGCCAGCGCAATTTTTATATTTAATTAACATATCAGGGTCGTAAATATTTCATGTTTAGTCTGTCCTTAAATCAGACTCGTTTACGAACCCTTAGATTGCTCGCAGCTGGGGATAGGCTATCGCTGATATGGCCCATAGATCTTCGTTGTCACAATTCCAGCTAGCGATTAGATACGTGGGATGCAGGATGGTTTCGATCATTTATCTGTCAACAGCGACGAGTCCGATGAAGATGTTCGCCTTTGCTGTCGTCAATGTTTAGCTGTTTATTATAGATTGTACATGTGGAATGCATTATCAACCCGGGAACTAGGAGACCGTTACACCCAACCGTTGCGGGTGTTCTTGAGCAAAAATATTAGTTCAAACCGACAAGCATTGCTGCGATTGGTCGAGCCATCATCGCCTGACACACTGCACTCCGTATTTAAGACCAACTTATGTGTCAGGTCACTGTAGCCGTCACTGTGAAATTGCGATCATATAAGTTTTCATTCCGAGTTCTTATTGTAAATAAAGTTAAGTTTGTATCACGATAAAGTGAAGTAATTTCCCACCTGCCACGTGCAGCTCCCACAACAAGGACTCCACAACGAACCGCAAGAGCAACGAGGTACCAGCATTCGAGGTAAGTGAGAAACTCTTGCTTATAGGTCAACGACGCAATTAGCAGAACCACAAATAGATTAATTAATTGTTGTAAAATAGATTGGCTCTGCCGGTCGCTACCGCGACCTACCTCGAATTGCGGGCCCTCTGCCCCCTTACGCGAAAACGACGCCATTCAGGCTTAGGGGCTCATCGCTAAACTGACCATCGTGGGTGAAGCTGGTGAGCGGGGGCGGCTCTTCTTACAAATGCATGATTGGCGATTTTAATCGGTATTGACCCAAAAATTGTTAACCTAAATACAAACAACATTTTTGTGCATGACATATTTGTATTATGACTTTAAGAAATGAAATTATTTCACATGTTCTTCAAATTTGCCGAACTACTACTAATATTTTCTCGAATTTGCAAAGAATGCAAACATGCTAGAATACCATAATATGATGTTTAGTGTAATGATATTGAAGGAGTTCAACTTTTCAGGGTATATTTCTTAATGTGTTTGTTTGGTAATTTAAATTTGTCGCCGGTTTTTTACTGGCTGTTCGGTTTTCAACCAGTGAATACTGGCTGTCAGTGAAAAAGAAACAGACGTGTTCAGATTTTATGGTTTGGCATACATAATCATAATTTGTGACATTTGAATGTCATATCAAAAATTGTGGAAGTAATTTTGGATTTTGTTGCTTCTTGGAACATCAACTTTTCTCCAGTAAGATAAAATGTCGTATTTTACACGTGTGCGAAATACTATAATAAACTCTTGAAATTTGTGCATCACTCGTGCTGTCGCACTCGTGATTCAAATCTTTCACTCAGTAATAATTTTCCATTTCTCATACTTATAATATAATCCACTATTTTATATAGTTTGTGTTGTACAGATGTTTACATTTTTAATAAAAATAAAGTTGTTCATGTCGAAATAACACGGTGTGTTATCTTCCTCCGTCGACTCGCAAAGATTTGTACGGCATCATTCTCTCTCACAATTTATTATGTAGGCCGCAGCACATCATGTCCATTACTGGGTCAAAATTCATATAAATTCTGAAATTTGAAGTTTGGCACTCACAAGTTTGCATTTCGCGTATTAGCACATTGTCAAAATGTATAATTCGGAAGCGTTTACATTCATCTACTAGTTATATTTTTATTTATAAGAAACTATTGAATCCAGAAATTGTTGGGTTCCCAAAATAAATAAGGGACGACAAGTACGAAGATATTTTAATATATAAAGAGCTTCGAAAGGAGGCGGCGGCCCATCGAAATTATTTTCGCATGAGCATCAGTAATGTCGACGAACTCTTTTCACTCATTTGGGACAGCATCAAAACACAAGACACGATTTTGCGAAAAGCAATATCTCCGGTGGAACAACTTGTCGTAACATTGAGGTAAGTGATTATATTATTTTATTTATTTCAAGAATCTGATTCGGCATAAAGATTATCAATCAATTGCAATACATGTATACGAAACTTTCTTTTCTTATTGCTGCTCAATCTCTTAACGCCCGGCAGAATCATCATTCTTTTCCCTACTTCGCTGCATGAAGTCAATCATTGCTTTATTTTCCTCTTTGGAGTTGGGATATCTCTAATTTCTTCTTATTCTTCTCCTTGCTGTAGTTCCATGATGTCGTCGGCAGTGTTACTTGTAGTAGGCCGGGCTTCTGTTTTGTATAAATGTATGGTCTATGCTCTTTGGTTTCAGCACCAGATTTGTAGCTTGCTTCAATTTTTTTTTTTCGTTTCGGAGTAAATTGTCCTGTAGTGACTTCCACCTCTCTTGGAGTTCCTGCACTGATTCTCAGGTATCTGTCTACTGGGTGTTCCATGAGGGAAATTTACTATTCATTCAGGATAGGTAAATCCACGACACAGTATATAATCCACCAAACATGCCAATCGTTATGGAAGGAACTGAGAAGCCACCAACAACCAACAACGCAGATATGGCAAAAGACTGTTGCAAGTTTTTTGTAAAAGGCCAATTTTCCAAATTACCTGGACGCAGTGGACGGAAAGCACTGACGCTGACTGTCAATTCATATGTGTGGACGTCGGAGGCTATGGAAAGAAGTCGGACTCCACCATTTTCAAAAATAGTAAATATCATCATTGGCAAATTATATCTGAGTATGCAAAAATAAAAAATAAGTTAATTACATTTTATCACAATATTTAATGACATACTTTCAAAGAAAGCATCTTATACCAAACATGGGGATTAATTGGTCTTTTAAAAAATATACAAGTATAATACATCATTTTATTCTTATCCATTGTATTCTACGTCGTAAACAGCTTATTGCGAAATATTTTAAATTTGAAAATGCATTTAGTACTGTTGTGAAAATTGTCAATGTTAGGACAAATGTAAAGAAGCATCGTCAGTTCCGCCATTTTATTAATGAAATTGACCAACCATGCGGAGATTCTCTGCATTGTATTGTTAGATCGTTAACCATATATAACGTCCTAAATCACTGTTTTCCCCTAATATAATGGAACATTTCAGTAAAATAAATTTAAAAATCCAAGGAAAGAATAAAAGTACATATTGTAGAATTTAGTCAAAATATTTATAATTTTAAAACGAAATTAGAACTATTTCGAAAAGATACAAGCGAAAGAACTTTTAATTATTTTTCGCGCTTGCAAAAAGCTGCATTAAAATGCAATATTTTGCAAGATTTTGAGAAATGATTTGCTGATGTATCATAGATGCAATGAAACCTGCATTCGCATCCCATTTTACATTTCAATTTGGAATATTGCCATTTAATGTTCTATTAGACACAATGAACAACACAACACAATGATATTACACGATTCAGATCATTTCATATCCGTTTGGTTTCGCGCTTGATATTTTGCACCAACCAGATTATCTAATTATCATGTTTGATTCAAAGTGCCGTGAGTTAATTTTAAATGTTCTCCAATTCATGCGGAATGAAAAAACCAACCTAGGTCCGCTAGTACCATTTCATTGCGAAGTGACAAGAACATAAATGACGTTAAATATCTCCCGAAATACGCTAAATAATGTAATTGCTGAAAATTCTGGGAGATAAGATCTACCAAAGGTCACTCGTTCATGGAAGAAAACAAAATCGGAAGTGCCTGATGTAAGCAAGGCTGTAATTCGGCAGAATGCATACTCCATGTACGAAAGGAAAGAAAATGTTACCTTCTCAACTTTAAAGATTCGTCTTGAGAGTTGAGGAAGCGGATCTATATACAGGTAGCATTAGCATTTTACGTCGTGTGATGTTTTCACTAGGTAGACATTTCAATACTTTGCTTCTTATGACTACACATTTATTAATTAAGTATAAAGTTGACAATCGATTTTATGAAAGAAGAGCGATGTGGTGAGCAAACGATTTTTCTTCTTGCGGAAATATATCCACCTAAAAGTATATCATTCATGTGGATAATTTTGTTTTTTGGGACGAAACTTGGGTGTTTCACAAAGAAAGTAACAGTTATTCATGGCAGGATGAATCCGTGCATTCCTGCCAAAAAGAATCATTCTGGTGAGTGGAAAAGATATGTGGTGCTTCACGTAGGAGGAAAGGGATACCGCTCTAATTATTATTCGAATTATCATTCGATCATCAATGTCGTCCAAGAAACAAGAATTACAAACACGGCTGGGTAATAAAAACATAGTTTATTCTCCTGAGATGGTCAAGGGTGAAAATGGATTGCATCCGAAATATGTGGTGGATGACATCATTAATAGTAGCGCCCATGAAGTCCTGCGGTTGCCACCATGTCAATGCCACTACAACCCGATAGAACATAATGTGGACAGTTGCAAAAAGGGTATACAATAACAATATAGGCAAGAATTGCTATTCTGAGGCAACCGTAATAGGTCAATGGGAAGAAGCCCGTGATACAAGGCACAATTCAGTACAATATTGCGATAATCTTATATTGGAAGTAAATATCACTACAGATTAAGATGAGTCTTCCAACGAAGATTTAGAATAAACGTTTGAACGAACATTTACATAACAATTTTTACTACCCTCATATTATTTATAATTAAGTATGTTCTATATATATATACATATTTATGTATGTATATGGTAGCAGAAGAGCACGTGTTGCGCGAAATGTAAAATTGGGTTTGGGTTACTCTGCTTTAGTGTAATTGGTGCGGTTGACTTACAATTAGTGGATGAAATTCGTAAAGGATTGAAATCCGTACTGAAGTGCCGTTGTTCTGCTTGTGAAATTCTGGTTTCGACACACAAGCCAGAGAACAAAAACTGATTTTGTTTGGGGCTTGTCCAGTGTCGGGATGTGTTACAACCAGGGTGAAGAACTGTGCCTCGTTCTAAATATACCATGTACGAAGCGCTCCACACCCAAGAGACAAGAAGAGGTACTTCACAACACATGGTATTCGCTTCTCGTAGAACAAATGCATGGAAATGCTGCTGAAGAAAATGTTTGGCAGTAGAAAAGCTGATGATGTAGAGCAGTGGTGCGCAAACTCGGGTCGAGACCCCCACTGGGGTCGTCAGAAGATTGTTGGGGATCGCCAAATTTGTATGTATTACAACTTCAGGTTAGGCATACAATTAAGCCAGAACACGACTTGTCTGGGGGTCACAGAATTTTTTCTATAATTATGGGATCTCAGTCAAAAAAGTTTGCGCACCACTGATGTAGAGGACAAGATACCATTCCTGACAGTCATCGTGGACGGGGAGGTTGGGCGAAGCGATCTGAAGTCCCCTCAAGTTGGTTAGTGGACAACAATAAAGTCTGCTGGTGACCAATAAATACGAAAACCAATAAATATATATTTAAAAATATTACACCATCTCCAGAAAAGTTTTAAAAATATGATGTCGAGGTGGAGCAATTTTATGGTTAGTATATATATGGTATTAGTATTACAATTAAGAAATATACTATCACTATTCATAAATACCAATAAATACGAGGAAAACCAATAAATATATATTTAAAAATATTACACCATCTCCAGAAGAGTTTTAAAAATATGATGTCGAGCTGGAGCAATTTTATGGTTAGTATATATATGGTATTAGTATTACAATTAAGAAATATACCATCACTATTCATACGGGCTATACAGGTGAATCTCCACCATGCCAAAGGGGCCTCGGCCGTTGCGGCTAGGACATTCACCTCAAATAACTTAAGTCTAGCACTTATCCAAGAGCCCTGGGTGAGTACAGGGCGGGTA